>JARQZK010000190.1:30000-103807 GCA_030704885.1 Cynegetis impunctata | reverse complement strand
CACCTTGAGAGAGCAGGTGTTGGAATTTCAGAATAAGAAAGGGTGTTTCATTTGGAAACTGATTTACTGAAAAAAGAGTCCTGGTTGAGTGATTTTGCATTTACTGTTGACATTATCAAATTAAAAGTTGTTCACTTCCGACCGCGCTTCTGACTATACTTACTTTGATAAGAGGATTCAAAGCTGAATTAAATCTGTTTTCAATGAATTAAGCCAATGAAAATATTGCCCACTTTCCTACACTCAAAGAAATGAAAGAAAAGCTCAATATCGACACTATCCATTGTACTAAGTAGGAATCTAAAATTAGATGCTTATTAATGTCGTTTCAGAGTAGATTCCAGGAGTTCGAAGTATAAAAACATATTGACAAATTTTTGTGAATCCTTTTACGAACAGTTTGACTGAAATAATAAGTCATCCTGCTAATATTCAGTTGGAACTCACAAATCGTCAAAATTATTCTGCAATAAAAAACTCTTTTCAGAAAAAATATTGTCAAAGTCAGAAACTTCTTCAGAAGAATTTGTAGATTTTTGGAAACTGGTACCAAAAGAAAATTTTCCTGCAATAACTAACCTGGCCTTCCAATTTCTAAGTAGTTTCGGTTGTTTGTAATCCGAATTACTTATATAAAAAATAAATTTTATTGTTGTGTCTGTCAACATCTGATTTGACGCCTAATATAGGAAAATTATTGATACAAAAAAAAATTCAGAAATCACATTGATTGTGCCAATTTTTAAGTTTGATTTTAAATTTTGTTAATTGTATTTCTTTAAATAGCAGAATATGCTGTTTATGTTATTATTTTAATTGAACTGTCAGTGGATTTTTGAATCGTCCTTTTTGCCCGACTGTTAAAAAGCTTGGGCAGCCTTGGTTTAGAATGTAGTAAATTTACTTTTATCATAGAAGTATACAATGAGCCCTTGAACGAGCCTAACTCTAGCCACTCCTCTTTCCATCTTTCCCAAATTATCTTTCGAAACTTTGGCCAAAAACCTTCATCCGAAGTGGAGCTTGTTTTTGGGTTCCCAACTTAGCAAGATAGTCTGCTCTCTCATTCCTCGATATATTTGTGTGACTTGTTACCCATAGGACGACTTTAACCGAATTCCGGCGTAATGAACATATTTTGGTGCGAATTTGTAGGGTAAGGTTGTCATTCTTGGCACTAACTTTCCAATTACAAATCTTCTCTAATGCACTTTTGGAATCTGAAACTATGAGGCATTTCCGAAAGGAGTGAACTTCGATGAGATCTAAGGCTTGGTGGATAGCCATTAGTTCCGCTGCGGATATATTTATGATATTAGGACTAAATATTCCTATGCCAACTTGGTCATTTTTCTTAGATGCATCAGTAAAAAACAACCTATAAGATGGATATTTCTCAAAAATTTTAAGCTGGAAGTTAATAGAGTTATCTGATACAGATTTGAGCAATTCGAAAGATATGTAATGTAGTGTAGAGCAGGGCGTTCGACTGTGTCGATCATGGTATCCTTCTTTCCAAGCTTCAGTACTATAAATTCTCAACTAACAGTATCCAGCTTATTAAATCTTATCTGGAATCAAGATATCAGGTAGTGAAGGTAGCTGGGGTGACGTCAGCAAGGAGCAAAATTGATATTGGAGTACCCCAAGGCTCGATTTTGGGGCCTATACTCTTTTTAATCTACATAAATCACTTGCCAACTAAATCAAAAAATGAGAAATATACACTATTTGCTGATGATACCACAGTGTCCTTCGCTGCTAATTCCTTGGAAGAGTCTTTGAGGGGTTCCATGGTCGCGCGGGAGAGGGTCGAAAGTTCAACAGACTTTTGTTGAATGTAGAGAAGACTAACCGGGTTGTGTTCACAATGCGTGAACTGAGTGTCCCTAATCCTGGTGAAATTAATTTCTTGGGAGTTGTTTTGGATCCAAAGCTGCTATGGGGAAATCACATAGAGGCATTATCAAAGAAACTTAATAAGTCCATATATGTATTGAGAAATATCTCCCAATGTGTTTCCGCCAGTAAATTAAAAACAGCATACTTTGCCATATTCCACTCAAATATTGCTTATGCAATTTTGGCTTGGGGACATTCGGCGGATGCGCACAGGGTTTTTGGATTACAGAGAAGAGTTGTAAGAATTATGAGCGGTTTAGGTTATAGGGAAGACTGCCGGTGTATGTTTGTGAGTATGGATCTGCTGATTGTGCCGTCTTTGTACATCCTGGAATGCCTGGTGTATGTGAGGAGAAACATCGAAGTGTTTAAAACGCATGAACACATTCATGACTATAACACTCATGGTAGGGAGACTTGGTCCCGGAATTCTGGCGCTTGGAGAAGTGTCGGGATGGCCCTGGATACTGGGCACTAAAAATGTTTAATATCTTGCCACCAGTTGTAAAAATTTTACCTCTTAGAACTTTTAAGACTCTGCTAAAATCATATTTGATTAAACATTCTTTCTATTGATTCTGTTAGTGATTATTTCAGATCGGATTTTAACATGTGAGTTTTCATTTAATCTTTGAAATGTATTAATTTAATTAAGATTTTGGTTTATGTATTTTGATGTAATTTTAACCTGTTGTTGTGATGTGCTTTTTGATCTTTGACATGTACTGTATTAAGAATTTACTTATATATCTATTTTTGACGTATGTAACACATTGTTTGTGAATTAACATGAATAAATTATTGAGTATTGAGTATAGTGATGCGTAATAGATGTCTATATCTTGGTCAAAACATGGCGATTTTAGCGCATTGTATATGTTTTCCAGGGGCGGGAGAAGGGAGAATGCCTCTGTAAATGAGGGGGACTGTTCCAATCGAATATTCTGCCAAAACCTCAGAGACGTTACTTTTTTTAGAACTGGGTCCTCAATGATTTTGTGGATTTTACTGAGAAATTTTGCCCCTAGCCAAAGTCGGCGATATTTTAAAGGGAGTTCGTTGCTTTCTGCTAGGATGATGTTAATTGGCGTTGATTTCACGAGCCCTATGGCTGTTCGCAGCGCTGAATATTGAACTCGATCTTGTTTTAAGAGAATGCTTTTGGAGCATTTTCCATAGAGTATGGAACCATAATCAACGAATGGACGTATCATAGCTTTATATAAGAGCAGAAGTGTGGAGGGTTGTGATCCCCACCATGTGTGTGTTTACATAGGGCTTGAAGCAGTGAAACTCCCTTCGTAGCCTTATTGCACATATTGGTTATATTTTAAATTTTGATGCAGAGTGACACCCAGATAAGTGACTGTATCGGTCCAAGGAATTTCACTATCAGTTATTGTTAAGGGAGGTAGATTTACCCATTTTTTTGTTTTGTGAAAACATATAGATTTCGATTTTTCCGATGATATCTGAAGACCTTTGGTATCGATGCTATTATGCAGGTGTCATCTGCATATTGAAGAGTTTTGACCCCTGTAATCGAAATGCTAGATCCTAGATTTTTGACGAAAAGATTAAATAGGACAGGACTCATAGGTGAGCCCTGTGCTAGTCCTATCGTAGATTGCAGTGGGCCCCTACCAACTCTTTGGTATAAGGGTCTACTACATAAAGGTTTCTATGAAGAATTAGTTCTTGTAGGAGAGATAAGATGTTAGGGGGAATACCTTCTTTGGCTAAAGCATTGTGTAAAAGATGAAACGATATTGAATCATAGGCTTTCTTTAGATCTAGGAAAACTATTATGACTATTTCTTTTCGTGCAAAGGAGAGATATAGTTGTGAAGTCAGATAACTTGAGGCATCATATACGGATTTCCCTTTCCGGAAGCCACACTGAAGTTCAGCAGGGGCGATGTTTGATTCGTAAATACGTTCCAATCTGGTAGTTATTAATGATTCGAGAATTTTAATGAGACAGGAAGTTATTGCGATAGGTCGATAACTCCCTGCCCCCCCTCGTTAGGATGTTTTTGTGGTTTGCAAATTGGAAATATCACTGTATCCTTGTGTGGAATGAATTTGGGCTTGAGAAAAATTAGAATTGATGAGTTCATGTAGAATTTGTTTAGCTTGCAAAGGAAGGTTACGGAGCATAGAGTACGTTACGCCATCCAGGCCTGGAGATGAGTCTTTTTTTGAATGAAGCGTTACCAACAGTTCATCCAGGGATATTAGGGGAAAGGGAGTGAGGGGTGCTTAAACCGGATTGTCATCAGGGGGGAGGAGGAACTATTGTAGGACAAAGTTGTTGTCTTGACCACAGGATTGTGTTGCCTTTTGTTTATTTGTAAAAAAATGCTCCTGACTCGAACTTTTTAACATCATCCCATAAACGTTTGCCATTAGAAGGGAATAGGTTTTCACAAAAATTGGTGTAGGAAATTTTTCTTGCTTGCTGCGATAACTTGAGATAAATTATTGGCTTCAGTGGTTAGTTCAAGGTCACTACTAAATTGTGATTTAATCATATTAACTTCTTTTGTTAGAGAAGAAACATCTGCAGGTGAAAAAAATATATGAGGACGATTCATCTATACGTTCTTCAATATAATATAATTAATTTAAAGTTTTAAGGGAGTGAGGAGTTAGTTTTTGAGTTAAACCGGGTGAAAGTGGAATAATGGGGGACTCTTGGGTCCCCCCAGAGTCCCAGTCCATTCAGAAAGAAAATTAATTATCAATTAGGTTGCTTAAAAAATACCAGTATAAAAAATTATTACGACGTAAATCGCTTCCGTACAGTCATATATGGATAAAACTTACCCTATAACACAGCACAGACACAATAACTGTTATTAGTATTAGTGTAAGGTGTTAATTAGGAATTCTATGGGATTTATTCAAATTAAACGAAAAATTTGGAAGAGCTGCGTGAATCGCGTAACTCCTCCGAATGAGGTACAATAGAATAAAAAGAAAAGTTAACATATAATCATATGATCAATTCATAATTTGTTTATCTTCAATAGAATATGGTTTTAGATTAATTGATATAGCAATTATTTTTATAGATACCTTTATTATTATATGTAGAGGGTGTCCAGAATTCGTCGTATTTGGGGTGTATAGAGAGTTGCGGTTTTCACATTTCAGGGCTACTTTTCGACGAAACGCAGGAATCCGATGCCAAATTGGTCCTAGTTTTCTAAGTTTTTTAGCTACAGGGTGATTTTGAAAATATGCGCTTTTTGACAACCCCTCGTAATTCTGTTATGCGTTTACTTATCGGAAAGGTGAAAACTGCTATTGATGGAGTTTTTTGCATTGAATCCAGTGGCGTAGTGAGTTTTTCTGTAAATATCACCAATTTTGATATATAAACCAAACTTGTCTTTCTTCAAATGGGACACCCTATATATTTTTAGTCAGTTGGGTTGGTCTTATTATGAGCTTTTCAAAAATATATAGTTTCCAATATTTATTTTGAAAAATGGGCTCGTAGTGGAAATTTCAAGGAAGAACACTGTATGGTAGGCTATGATTTCCACGGTAACGCCTAATGACGGAAAGCAGGATTATGACTTTTTTCAATAAACTTACAACAGGTGTCATTCCCATTTAATAGAAGTTTTGTTCTGTTCTGTGAAATAATTTGATAGAATGTATAATTATGGAAAGTACGACATGGTTTTGTGCTACGTGCAAAGTAATGAAAACTCTGAAACTGCATCCACCTTATATTCTGATAGGTATTTTTTCGACTGAAAAAGAGATTAATTGATTTTGGGGCGTTTACCCGACCTAGATCAAAAATATAATAAAGAAAACCAAGAAACAGACGAGATTAATGTATTCGCTTGCGTTGAAACGGAGCCCTCTGTTTCATGTAGAAACATTAAAGAACAAGTTGGAGTCCATAAATCTCGTGTGCAAAATATTCTGAGAAAACATAAATATAAGCCTTACAAAATTAAAATTGTGCAACATTTACATGCTGGCGATGAAGATCTGTGTCTCCAATTTTGTAAATGGTTCTTAGACCGTCACCAAGAAAATAATGATTTTGCTTCACAAATTATATGGTCCGATGAAGCCTATTTTACTAGTGATGGAATATTCAACCGTCATAAATAACGTCACTGGAGTCAGAAAAACCCACACATCTTTTTCGAACGAGAAAGGCAGGGGCGTTTTGGTTTCAGTGTTTCATGTTTTATTCTTCGTCGCAAAATCGTTTTCAGGATATATGAGGGAGGACTAAATGCTTGCTAGTACCTAGAGATATTAGAGGACGTTTTGCCAGAACTGTTGGATGACGTGCCTCTAGCTTACATAAATAATATTTATTTTCAGCAAGATGGGACACCAGCTCACAATTCTCATCTTGTTCGAGAATATCTAGATAATAATTTTGCAAGTAGACTAATAAGCACACATGGACCTATAAGATGGCCAGCTAGATCCCCAGATCTTTCAATTTTAGATTTTTTCTTGTAGGGTTACCTTCGTAATATCATTTACAAGAGTCGAAACCGTACCGAAGCGGAACTTCGACGGGCCACAATATGAGCCTTCAGGCTGTTGCAGCATAGACCTGTTGCTGTCCTGAATGCTTTAAGAAGGGGTTCTAAGGTGCGCCAGTATTGCATACAAGAGAATGGGCACCATTTCCAGCAGTACCTCTGAACTCTTTATATGATACGATATGATACAATTTTATGGTATCTCTAATAGAGTTATAAAGAGTACGATAGACACAATAGTTCAGCCACTTACATACATAATCAATAATATGCTGCAATATGGAATATTCCCAGAACAATTAAAGCATGCAAAGGTCATACCAATATATAAAAAGGGAGATACAAATGAGATGTCCAATTATAGGCCTGTTAGCATATTATCTTCTTTTTCAAAATTATTTGAGTTGATAATTGCTGATCAATTAATGGAATTTCTTTTGAAACATGACATATTGGGGCTCTCACAACATGGATATATCAAGGGAAGATCTACCACCACAGCTATTTATGACTTTATAACAGAAATAGTGGAGACATTAGAAGAATCAGATCTGATAATGGGCATTTTCCTAGACCTATCAAAAGCTTTTGAGAGCTTATTTCATCAGCATTTAATGGAGAAAATGGAAGAAATCGGTGTAAGGAACACATCAGCTGATCTGATAAGATCGTATTTATATAACCGAAAACAGCATCTTTACATAGAGAAACAAGAGGGACAAGCCTTATCAGATGCAGAGGAATTAAAGATGGGAGTACCACAAGGAAGCATTATGGGGCCACTTTTATTCATTGTGTACATGAATGATGTTAAAAGTCTCATAAAAAATAATTCTTTCGCATCTATAACAACTTATGCAGATGACACAAATATCCTTATTAGGGCACAAGAATACAATGAACTGATAAAAAGAACATCGTAAGTGTTGAAAAATATTGAAGGATGGTTCCTAAAAAATAAACTTCATATGAATAAAGAAAAAACACATGCCATTCTATTTAAATCAACACATGCAGGTTTTGAAACCCCAAATGAATTTGTGATGTCAGAAAGAACTCAAGAGTTAACTCCTTCTACAAAATTCCTTGGAATCTATGTGGATGATATGCTGAAATGGGAGGAACATATTTCCAAATTAGGGAACAGCTTGGCCTCAGTCTGCTATTCGTTGGGCATATTAGCAAGATATCTAGACAGATCCTCCATGAAAACCATTTATCATGGTGTGTTAGAATCGAAAGCAAGATATGGAGTTATGTTCTATGGACACTCTGCTAAAGCAATTCAAATATGCAATCTCCAGAAAAGGGCTCTTAGAATCATTCTCAAATTAGAATACAGGGAATCATGTAGAGGAAGATTCAAGAAACATGGCATACTAACTATTATAGCAATGCATATACAGGAATGTCTAATTTTTGTCTTCAAAAACAAAAATAAATTTGAATTGAACTCGTCTCACATATATAACACAAGAACAACAAACCTGAAATATCCCATTCACAAAAAAACATCTACAGAAAAAGGTCCAAACTATAAATGTATAAAGTATTTCAACGCAATGCCAGAAATGATTAAAAGTGAAACTAGATTGAATATCTATAAAAAGAAAATATACAAGATATTGCTTGATATAGAACCATACAATATTCAAGAATTTTTTGTAGGGGTTGGAAATCTGAAGAAAAACATCTAATTAGCATTATCTTTGTCATCAATTAATTTATTTTTTTGACTATATTTCATTTCAAAGAGTATAGTGAGTCATTGTATCTTTTATTTGAAATAAATATTATTATTATTGTTATTATTATTATTATCCCAATTTTTAAGTAATTATTAAATAATCATTACCTGGTATAATGTTATTTTTTTTAATTGCAACTGTGGCCCTATTTTCAAGAAAACTATATATTTTTGGAAAGCTCAAAATGAGAGAAATGGAATAAAAAATAGATATACAGGGTGTCCCATTTGAAAATTTCCGCCAATAGGCGTTACTATGGAAATCTTAGCCTACCATACAGTTTTCTTAAAATAGCCACTACGAGCCCATTTTTCAAAATAAATATTGAAAACCATATATTTTTGAAAAGCTCATAATAAGTCCAACCAAACAGACTAAAAATATACAGGGTGTCCCATTTGGAAAAAGGCAAATTCGGTTTATATATCAAAATTGATTATATTTACAGAAAAACTGACTACGCCACTGGATTCTATGGAAAAAACTCCATCAATAGCAGTTTTCACCTTTCCGATAAGTAAACGCATAACAGAATTACGAGGGGTTGTCAAAAAGCGGATATTTTCAAAATCACCTTGTAGCTAAAAAACTAAGAAAACTAGGACCAATTTGGCATCCTCAATTCCTGCGTTTCGTCAAAAAGTAGCCCAGAAATGTGAAAACCGCAACTCTCTATCTCTACTGATAACCTCTGTACACCCCAAATACGACGAATTCTGGACACCCTGTACTGTCAGGTAATCTAATGAAATATTCTTTTATTCAGACTATTGGAAATCTTTATGATTCAAGAAATATAACTATCATGTATGCCTAAAAATAACTTGCCTTCATTATCAAATCCTTTGCTCCTGTTGGCACATTAGATGGAAAATGCACATCGATATTTTTAATTTTTTCATATGTCTCTTTACTGTCAGGACTCTCAAATGGTGGTTCACCAACTAAAAATTCGTAGCAAAGAACACCTAAAATAATATTCATAATTACATACAGTGATTTTTAACTTTTATTATGTGATTCAGTTAATAAGAAAAATACTTTAACTGTGTTGACATCAAAATTAATAATAAAGTTTATCAACATGTAATGTCCGAATTATTGGGTTCATGGTGTAAAACAGATATGGTATATTCCACGTTTTATTATCCACCAATTATTTTTAATGATCAATTCATTAAATCTTTTCAGTTAGTACTAACTATAAATTTTTAGCAATAATTTATTATGAAATGCATGAATCAATAATTTACAGAATTTTTTCATCTAGCCTAAAACTGATTATGAGGAATACATATCAATTTATTTGATGTTCTTTTCCCAATGCTTCATAATACTTTTCTCAAAAATCGTTTCAAAACAACATATAATGGTCTGAAACAATTGATTACTTTTGAAAGCAAATATTCTATTGGAAAAATGTTATTACCAAGGCACCATAAATCAACATAATGTCCATATGATTTTCCACTCAGCATTTCTGGGGGTAAATAGTCCAAGGTTCCACACATAGTGGACCTCTTCGATGATGGTGCATGGACAGAAAATCCAAAATCTGCTAATTTGACATCTCCATTAATTGTTAACAATAAATTCTCCGGTTTTATATCCCTATGTATCACATTGTTCTGATGACAATAGTCAAGTGCATCAGCAACCTGGTAAGTATACTTGGCAGCTCTATGAAAAAAAAGGAATCAAGTTCAGAGTTATCCAATATACACAAATATATACTAACAAATGTTCATCAAAGTGGGAATTAGGTGCTTTTTTAAGATGACCATACAATTCGCCACGTCCAGCATATTCCAAAACTAAATATATTCTGAAATCATCATGGAACCAACACAGCAACTGTAAGATGTGAGGATGCCTACAGAGGAAAACATTGATTGAAAATGTAATATGTACATGGTAACAAATCAAAATGATCCATTATTCTCACTTTAAATGACTTTGTATTTCGATCTCTCTCGAAATATATGTTTCTGCATTGCCTTCGGCTAACTGCCTTTTCAATAAGGTTTTTATAGCTACCAAATAACCTGTTTTCTTTTCCCTTGCAAGGAAAACTTGACCAAATTTACCTCGACCCAGTCTGTAACCTAGCTCAAAATCTTCAATGGACCACACATAACTGAAAAATTTAGAATATCTTTCAATCTGTCTCAACAATTCATCTACTATAAAGTCTCACATCAAATACTGATATGAGTATTTATCACTTAAAATTGTAAATATATATTTCAAAAAAATTATAAATGCAATATGTTATCCACGCTTCATGCAAAAAAAACCTAGTCATATATTACTCTGAATTTCCATAGCATGGATGTGATTGCATTTTCTTTGCTAATTCTGCACAGTTTTTAATATCAGATTCGTCAAGATCATCGGCATTGCAACCAATAGAGTTGAGTAACGTAAGGTAAATATCATTAATACTTTCGGCCATTTCCAAATCGAAGTCAGACAATTTAACTTAAACTATTAGACAAAAACAATTATAACTCCAACCGTTACACACACAATACACAAAACGCAACTGCATAACTTTTCAATTGACTTGAATTGACACTTGTTATGACGTTACAGTACTGTTCTGACAGATGACAGATTATTTAAGAGCAAAGAGTGTCATAAGAGTAAACTTTTGAGATTAACGGTCAAAACCCGAAATAGGGAATGAACACTGAACACTTCCATTAAAACTCTTGATCCTTTAAATATTTTAGTAACATGAATGCATCAAATCGAATTCTGAAAGTAGAGGATAAATTAAAACCAAATACCAGTCTATGAAAATAAAACCGAAAAAATAATCAAATAGATGCAATACATAATTCACTCCTCACGAACAAGCAGGCACACTAATAGATTATCATTTTAACCCTCTGTAACTAACATACGGTCTGTGAAACCAACAACTTTAATTTTCTTCGCTAAAACGATACCGCTCCAACTTATGATTCTGCGCGTTTCAGTAGTTTCCTATTTCGTCACCTTACGTGGTACTAGAGGACAGTCGTTCATGACGATTAACTTTCGGTCTTGTGGACCGATGTTAGTAGGTGTGCAAGTGATTTTCTGAAAATACTAAGTAAGTCAATATCCTTTTTTTATTATGAAACAGGAGTCTCAATTTATATTTGGTACCCGTTTTGTTTAAAAAGACTGAATAGAACATTTTGCTCAACAGAATGGCTGATTGGATTTATGAAAAGGAGCAAGAAATACTAGAACGCCTATGGCAGGAATCGATCGATGAACCAGAAAATGAAGTCGCAGAAAAAAGTGATGATAGCCTGGAAGATGGCGATTTTGAAATTATGCATATAAAAAGAACAGAAAAACAAAGTATAGCTGTCTTTTGTGCTATAAATTCATGTGCCTGGAACATCTAATTCGACTGTGCTCAGAATGCAGCTTGAAAATTAATACTTGATTCAATCTTGTTTTTCCAGTTTACGGTAGCCTTTATGTTCTTGGTACTTTACTTTTGTTCTTATACAGTTATCTGTTTTCGTTTATTCATTTCAGAATTTGTTCTTCTTTTTATTTCTGCAATGAAAATGTTTGAGGAAATAAAATTTTTTTTATGTTTATTATAGGACGTACTGAAGTTATAAATAAAATAAAAATTATCAAAAATTGTCAAGAAGTGTTTACTTAATCAAAATCTGAAATAATAATAAAAATATTGCACATTATAAAACAGTTATCAGCGTTTAATTGAAATTGGTCTCTGAGACCGATGTTAGCTACTGTGTATTACGAACGTATGTTAGTCTCTAACCTATGTATAATGTAGATTTGCAGTTCATAATTTAGAAGCGGCTGAATGTCACAGCCCGTCCGTACCGTACCGACTGACGTTGCCAAATTTTGAACGGAATGACATTTTCGTGACAGTTCTGGAATTGAGGTTATCATCAGGTTAATCAAAATATTTTCAAGTCTGAGTAGTGTATATCTCTGTATCTCTATATATATATATCTTTTATCTATGGTAGTGTAAATGGTCATGTTCGTGAAAAACATAATCTTGAAAATAAAAATATAATATCTAATGAAGAAACTGTGCATAATTTTAAATGTAGTCTATCATTTATAAACAATAGCAACTTAAGACAGCATTTGCATGATAAACATAATTTAAATAATACTTTAATGGAAGTGTTAAAGTTCTCTTCTTATGAAGGCAAGTATTTTATTCAAATTAATTAACTATACATATCCGATTATGTCTCCACTCAACCACATATTAACGGGTGCAAACGCAGTGTATTTTTACAATTATTTTGAATAATCATTTCCTCCTATTTGTTACAGAATTTTTGATATGGTTAAAGCAGGAAGAGAGTGACAAAACAATACAGTATTTTAAATCTGCCACTTGCTCAAACGATGAATTCAAAACCATATATTTCAACTGCAACCGATCTGGTAAGAAACAAATTTTAAAAATTAACCTTTGCAATTTTAATTGATGAAATTTCCATAGGTAAAAGATTATAGAGAAGAAAATCAAATCAAAAATAACAAAACTTAATGGTTCTTGTAAACTAAATAAATACTGTACAAGTCAAATTGTTGTAAGACTTCATCTAACCAGTGGCTCTATTGTAGCTAATTATTATTAGGTATATTCACTATGGATATAATACTTTGGTTCAGCATATTCGTTTACCAAAACTTGCAAAGGAGAAGGTTGCAGAGAAGCTCATAGCTGGTGTGACTCCATCGAGGTAATATTTCTAACTTTCTACATTAGTAATCCACAATTTTGTTCTTTAGACCAAAATTAAATAAAACAGCCCTTCATTAAAGAACAGACATTTAAATTAAGTGACACAGTTAAAATGAACAAAATTTAGATTCAATAAATTAGCATTTGTCACATTCAGAAGAACTTTCTTGACATTTTCGTTTTTAACTTTCAATATTATATCTAACTTTCATACCAAGTATGTATTACCACATTTTTTAAATTGATTTACTCAACATTTGAATTACCTATGTTATAGTTCAATGTTTTACCTGCTCTATCATATCAATGTTCTTTATTTCAGAATTCTTATGGACGAACAAAAATGTAGGTTGGTAGAGAGAAGAAGCAAATGCAGCGCAAGGATTTATTAACGCGAACAGATATAAATAATATTAAAACAACATATGGCATTCACGTATATGATGGTGTTCGACATAATCATGATGTCACAAATGTCGATTTATGGGTAAATGAATGTTTCCAACACCCAGAATCAAATCCTATTATTTTTTATAAAAAGCAAGGACAGTGTTTGGAAGGTTATCATCTACAAAAAGAAGATTTTTGTATAATCCTCATGAGCTCTGCTCGGCATCATATTTCAGAGAGCATTGCTAATAGTATCATATGTGTTGATGGTACTCATGGCCTAAATGCGTATGACTTTGAGATGACCACACTATTAGTTGTTGATGAGTTTGGGGAGGGGTTTCCTGGTTCTTGTATGTACTCAAATAAAAAAGATACATAATTTACAGGCATTTTATAATGGCTGGTAAAATATTATGGGACCCGCAGAATTCCAATTATATTGTTCGTGGCATGTAGATAAATGCTGGCAAAAAAATTTAAATAAAGTTGTTTGTAAAGAACAGAGGAAGCTTTTATATAAACATTTAAAGTCTTTGCAGTATACCTTGAGTGAAGAAGAGTTAGATTCTCGACAGAGTTGTTATATAAAAGGTATAATATTAAATCATTAGAAAACATGTATAGAATACAAATATGCACATTTATTAATCAATCTCTCAACAAAGCAAGACATACTTCAACAATATTTGAAAAAACAAATCAAATACATAGTCATATGACTCGTGGTCATAATAACGTTAACCTTATCCAATCAAAGAACAGATTTGGATTAAACTCAATTTTTCGTAAAGGTACATCGACATATAATATCCTACCAGATAGGTTAAAAAATCTCAATTGTAAAAGCTTTAAACAAGAAATTAAAAAACACTTTGTTTGATGTTACTCTTGTTGAAACATACTTTTCTCACTTGTATGAATATCTTACTATAAACATGTAATATTTAGATATTAGATAATAAGGTTTATTATAATTAAAACTTAATTTAGTTATAGGATGAACTACATGACAATGTAAACATTTGTTTAGTTCAATAAAGAAAACATTTACCTTGAGTATGAAAAGAAATTATCAAATGTTTTAATGTTCCTACAGAATGAAACTCTGGCAGAATTTAAAGTATACTTTAGAGAAAACTATGTTTCTATTAAACAGCAGTCGGCATATGCTTACAGGAAACAATGTGGCATAAATACAAATATGCATCTGGAAAATATGCATAGAAATATAAAGTATTCATACTTTGATGGAAAAAAATTCAAGCAAATGGATAAAAGCATTCATTTAATTGTCTTTATACACGAAAAATTAAACTTACAAAAGGAAAAACAACCAAGCATATGATGAAGATTCATGCGTGTCATCGAGCTGCCACAGTATCGCAGAATTTAAAAATAGTTCACAATTCAGAAAATGAAACTTTAATTGTGAATACAGAAAATAGTGAAAAACATTTTGTATACAAAAATGAATCCAAAGAATCTTGCTGTTATATTAAATGCAATTTCTTTAATATTTGCATACATACTTACAAATGTACTTGCACGGATTTTTTAATTAGATCTATCATTTGCAAGCATATTCATTTTTTTGTTTTAAACTGTACGTTACCTTTATCCGTCACAGAGCCGATTATCAACGATACTGTTATAAGTACTTGATAATTCTCAAAATTTAATTCAAATTCATTTAAAAAGCCAAAAGATAATATCCAAGTAAGAAAAACTCAGATTAAGGATGATGCCATAACTATTATTAACCAAATAGATAATAACAATGTTTGTTTTGAGGAAATTGGAATTATTTCCCAACACATTAAAATTGCTAAGGAGATGTTAAATATGGACAAAAGTAAATGCTCCGCCAAATTTGAGCCCTTACAATCTACCATTTAGGAACCTGCCAATAAAAAAAATTGACAGACAAAGTAGTTTCTTTTCAACCAAAAAAAAAACATGGCTATTTTAAAAAACCAACTTAAGCCGAAAAACACGTACCTATTAGAGGGTTTATTACATGATCATATGTACTAATACTCGTATTATATTATATAAATTCTTATCTTATAAGTACAGTGATACGATAATACAGGATATGAATAATTTCTTTGAAGTATGGTGATAATCTCATTATAATTTTTGCTACAAAATAATGAATTATTGTTGGATAAAATACGAAACTTAGGTCAATCAATATCGAATTATCATGGTTCAAAAAAAAGACAGAATAAATACAAGACAAGATATCAATGATGAAAAAAAAAATAAAAAAAGTCGATGCGTTTGTTGATAAACAACCTGTTTAGTTGTCAACAACATGCCATCGAATGCGACTCGTTTCCAGTGTAGAGTATGAAGGAAAAGCAAAGGATTTCTCACATTGATGAGAAGAGCGAATGGAAAACAGTCCAGAGGAAATTTAAAAATCGTAATTTAGTTTGCATAGGAACTAAACCTTATATCGAAAATGCTAGTCTACAAGGTGCGCCAAGAAAAAAATGGATATATGTAGGCAAAATTGCTGGGAAAGATGTTCCTGAAGAAAAAGTGAAAGAATATTCAAGGGAAATTGACAACAGTAATTGTATAGAGGTTAAGAAACTGAATACTAAAGGTGAAAATTCAGCTTTTTCCATAGGAATTCCTAACAACGAACTGTTTGAAAGAATATTTAACGAGAATTTTTGGCCGGAGGGAGTCATATTACGAGAATTTTCTTTTCGTAATTTTTTTGGAATGAGGAGGACGGGAAACACGCAGTCCTAGTTCCTTGTCCTTTCGAAAGCACAAAGGAAGAAAATAGGATTGCTCCTGTCAGAACAAAGGACGAACTTAACCCTTTCGCGTCGACTTTTTTTCTCTTCATTATGGGAGTTTTTTTCAAGCTCACTGTAGGTAGGGGATTAATACTAATGCTTTAAGGTCATTTTTTGAATTTTAAAACTTTGTTTTTTGTAAATATGACCATGGGACGTATATGTCCCATCTGGGTTCATTGATGGGATATAAATGTCCCACTAGATTTCTAAAGACCAAAATGAAATGTATCAAGATTGAAACTGTAACCAACATTTATTGCAAAAATTTTACAAACAAAGGTTATCATATTATATTACATAAAAATAAAAAGGTTATTTATGAAAGGTCATAAAACATACCATACATAAGGCCACATTGCAATGGGAACAAAGGATTTTGGTTCGCTTCTCTTCTTTCTTTTTGTGGCAACTATGACACCTCCGGCGTGTTTCTCCTTCTATTGGTAAATGCTCACCAACATTTTGTAAAGACAAGGAACTTTGAGATGGTCTACCATATAGCCGGCATCGTTTTACAGTTGCATTTTGTCTTCCACTACCGATAAGTTGTTCTGCTAATGGAACAATAAATTGAAGAAGTGGAATTTTTTTATGATGGATTTCCTGATATAATATACAGGCATTGACAACACTTGTTAGAAACAGCTTGTAGAATACCTTTTTCCACCATTTATTTGACTTTCTGTCTATGTCGTACAATCCTGCTAGTTGATCTGATAAATCCACCCCTCTCATATATTGGTTGTAAAATAACACTACTTCTGGACATGAAATATTACTTTTAGAACCATCTTTATTCTTTCTTTCGACTTGACTTACTGTAGCCTTATGACAATTGCTAAGTAAGACCACTTCCTTAGTGTCTTTCCACTTGGCGGCAAGCAAACCGGTATTACTACAATGCATTTCCATATCACCTCGTTCTTTTAGCTTTTTACTGAAATCAGGCAGCTGTTTTCTATTTGTCATTTACCGACGTAAAGAATCTGTCGAAGCATATTGTGACATTGGGGTTCCGAATGGTTTCACATAGCTTTGTAATCACTCTTTCTCCAAGGGTTCCTTCAGTTTGCTCGGTTTCTTTTCCAGCGTAAATGTTTAGGTCATATGCGTATCCGGTAAATGCGTCACACCATTGAAATATCTTTATTCCTCTTTTGATAGGCTTTAGAGGTAAGTACTGCTTTAGAGCAGACCTGCCCTTAAATTTTACCATACTCTCATCAATTGATTGACGAACACTATCCGAGCGTCCAGCCATAAAAGTTTTTTTCAGGCAAGACACAACTTCGTCGATATAATACGTCTTACTGGCATCTGTCGGTTTCACAGGATTATTGAAATATAATTTTGAGAGAATCAATAAAAATCTACCCCTAGAAATGGCTGATTTTAAAGCTTCGTTTCCCATCGTTTTGTTGGTTGACCAGTACAACTGCATATTAGGAACTCGGTTGTAACTCATTACAAGTAAACATCTTAAAACGATCATTATTTCTGATGGATCAGTGGGTTCCATTTTAGTACGCTTTTTTTCTAAAATATTCATACGCTCATTCGTGTTGTGTGATATAAACATCAGTAGGCTTTTCGGGAACATTTTCAACAACACGTCTAGCTCACTGCAAGAGCGATTGACTGATACTAAAGCAATACTTGGAGCATTATCATCAGCTATACTTTTTCGAGGAGTAAAATTCTCGTCTGCAATATTCCACGATATTTGTGAAATGCTGTGTAGCGATTGAGACACTTCAGATGTATAGTCAGCCATACTAAGTTTATCATTCTCTGTTGTGCTTTCTTCTTGGTCACTGAATCATTGTTTTCCAGTAAATCATTAGCTTCTGCTTCTGATTCAGAGGTTTCTCCTGCGGATGGGTTATACTCAGAACCACTTTCTTGGAATGGATCTTCTTCAGACTCAGACTCATGCCACAAATTTTCAGCTATGCGCTGCAACTCTTTTTCTGTAAGCTTTCTCTTTCTGAAATAAATGAGAAATATAAGTCTAGAGGGATAAATACGTCCCATGCAAGAATGCTAGTGGGACACATATGTCACATATTACTAATTTCTGCAAAGAACAATTCAATTAGGTCATTAAAATTGCACTAAACTATCAGTCTACTTACCGCGCCATAACAGAAGTAATCTACACCTGAAACAATGTTTATTTTGGTAAATAAACGATGTAAAAATACAATTATCATGCAGCCACGTGCTCTAACTCACTGCCCTGGACGTACTGACGCGTATCAAGAGAAAAATTGGGCGGGAAAACGTTCCTTGGTACCTAGACAGCGAGTGGGATACGTTCGGATGCATATTAAATGCAAGTTATTCCCTCTAGAATTTTTGCAATTTCTCATGGGACATATATCGCCCATTAGACGTGAAAGGGTTAAAAGCAATTTCACTCTCGTACATCAAAATATACAATCCATTGGGCCATCCTTCTTGAGGTTATTAACTTTTATAGAAGAAGAGCAGCCTGAAGTAGTAACATTGACAGAACATTGGAAGAGTAAGGAGGAGCTTCAGGCCTACCAAATACCTGGATATCATTTGTCTTCCAGTTTCTGTAGAGTAAGTGGGCATCATGGTGGCAGTGCAATATACTGTAAAGATTCGTTAAATTTTAAAATGAGTAGTGATTTTGAAAAACTAAGTATCACGAATGTCATAGAGTGCTGTGGTGTTCAGGTTATCACTGATAGTACAAAAATTCTTATTATCTGTATTTATAGACCGGGCACTCCTCCTCTCTCTGATGTTAATTTATTTTTTGAAAGACAACATTATTTTTGATAAATTGGTTGCAGAAAATTGTAAATTTATGATAGTTGGTGACTTTAACATTAATATTTTACATGAATGTAAGGAAACTCATGAATTTCTAGACTTGGTTTTTTGAAATTTGAAACATCCGTATTCCAGGTGCATCTTTCAGATCATATGGGCAAATCAATTAAACTCTCTGATACAGATCAAAATAAAACTCGTGAAAAGGTAAGACTCATAAATGGTTTTTACTTTAAAAATTTCAATGAAACTCCGGCTATCCAAAAATGGGATGATGTCTTCAACACATCATCTGATGACCTAAATCGAATGTGGGGCAATTTCTCTGAACATTTCAATTCACTCTTTAAGTTAAATTTTCCTGAAAAATTAATAAATTATGATACAAATATTAAGAGTTAACACAGAAGTTAAAACTTTGAAGGAACAGCTAGATATAATGTTCATGATGTCTAGGGCAGTTCCTACTGTTCTAGAACATTATAAAAATTTGAAAAAAGTTTATGATCTTGCCATTACAAAAGCAAAGCAAAAGTTTTTTGGTCAGAAAAAAAGGGGCTCAATGGATAAATCTAAGGCAGTTTGGAATCAAAAACTTATCTGGTAAAGAGAAAAGAAAATCTACTTTCAACGCCTCAGAGGATCTCTCAAGGTTGGCTGGAGAATTCAATAATTATTTTGTGAATATTGCACCCAACTTATCTCGAGAATTCCATAAGAAAAAAATCAATAGGAAACTCAAAAGACTAGAGAAATCATTTTTCATGTTTGAAGTGAATGAATCTGAAGTTTTAGCAACTGTTAGACAACTAAAAAATAAAAAATCATGTGGTCATGACATGATTCCTATCAAAGTTATAAAATATTGTATTGTACACATCGTATCGCCTCTCTGTCATGTTATTAATCAGTCTTTCAAATATGGTATATTTCCCGATGAACTGAAAATTGCCATTGTCAAACCATTATTTAAGGGCAAGGGTTCTGAAAACGATATGAGTGGATATAGACCTATAAGTCTTTTATCTTCTTTTTCGAAAGTTTTTGAAAAGATTCTGGTAAACAGGTTCAAGAAGTTTTTCTCTAAATTTAAAGTATTCACTAAAAATCAGCACGGTTTCATGAAGGATAAAAGTACTGAGTCGGCAATTTTTGAGCTTGTTAGCGCTATACTAAAAACTCTTGATAAAGGTGAAATTCCATTAACTGTACTGTTAGACCTCTCTAAAGCTTTCGATTGTGTCGATCATAAGCTTTTACTTCATAAATTAGACATATATGGTATCAGAGATAATCAGCTCAAACTTATTGAAAGCTATTTAACTAATAGAAAACAAAAGGTTCTTATCAATACCCAAAATGGTGATTTCTTATCTCCTGAAAGGACCTTACAGCTAGGAGTTCCTCAAGGTAGCATTCTTGGACCTTTTCTAATTGTTGTATTTGTAAATGATCTACCGACAATTTTTACTGATTCTACACGAGCACCATTGATGTATGCGGATGACTTAAACATATTAATAACTGCTAAAGACTTAAACTGTTCTCAGGAAATCTTTAGCAAGTCTATGGATGATATGAATGAATGGTGTGATCAAAATGGTTTGATTCTCAATAAGGATGAAACTGAATGTATTTTTTTTGTAACCGATAGAAATAATAGGGTGTATCCTAAAGAACTATTGTACAATAATGTTAAGATCAATGTTAGTCAGTCTGTTAAATTTCTTGGTATACATATTGATAGTAGTTTGAAGTTTTATGCCCATATTGATTTTCTGAAGGGAAGACTAAATTCGGTAATATACGCCATGAATATGTTGAAAAAACAAATAGATACAGAAACACTAAAGATTGTATATTTTGCTAACTTCCACTCGCTTCTTAGTTATGGCATCATTTTCTGGGGGGCGAGTCCGATGCTTCGTCAGGTTTTTGTTTCCCAGAAGCGTGCAGTGAGGGTTATGTTGGGCATGGGTTACAGAGATTCTTGCCGGGGTGTTTTTAGGAAGAATGGGTTGTTGACTGTCTGTGGTATTTATATTTTCAAATCATTACTTTTCATGTATAGGAGTATGCATTATTTTGAAGAATACCTGAATAAAAATAGAACACGAAGAATTGAACCCTTTCTGTATCCTGTGCATAAACTTTCCCTCACTGAAACTGGAACACTTTATAATTGTATGAGACTATTTAACTTGTTTCCTAGGAGATTTAAGACTTTTGATCTAAAGTATAACAAATTTAGACAGAATATTTATGAATTTATTTTGGATATGGAGCCGTATGATGTTGGCGAATTTTCAGCTTCTTGTAAACGAATTTAATTATTAATTTTGACTTGTTTTCTTTATTGTATTGTTGCTATCTATGTAATGAAACAATTTCGGAAAATAAAGATATATTATTATTATTATAACATATAATCATAACAAAAAGTTATACTCTAATTTAGATTTGAATTTAAAACAAATGAACTCATTTCAGAATTTCAACAAACTTAAACTGAAAGATTATTCCGAAGTAACATTCAGACAAAAATGATTGTTAGCGTTTTTTGATATAGAAAATTTATTGAGATTTGCTCCAGATAATTCCATTTCTACTTCATTCTGTGCATATGTTGTGTACAATTTTCGTAACCTCTCGTAGTGTTTTCGATCCTGAAATAAGAAAAAGAAAAATAATTTAAAAAATTATTTTTCTACGAGCGTGGGTAACATAGGTACTTTGCGCACGCACGCAATAGGAAGAGCAGAATTTAACTTTGCGCACTAGTTCTGACAATTTAAATTTTGATAAACAAAATAGCTACCATTAACAATTTATACAGCAGTAAAAACGTTTCTATGACATTGACCGACAGTGTCAAACTAATTGATTTATTAATTTATGACCATTATACATCAAATAAGGCCAGAAAAAAAAAAGCTCGTTGAAAAAATACTGTTCCTAACTCTTGCGCAAAGTGTCTTGTTCGCACTCGACTGCTGCCCAAACTCCGCTTCGCGTTATTCGTTCACCAGCAGCCAGCGTGCGAACAAGACTTACTTTGCGTTGCATTTTGGTCCCCCTCCTGTATCACAGCTGTCTTTTAACTTAAAGGAGAAGTGAAAACTGTCTTATATACAACTTTTTACGTAGAATCCAGTGGGGTAGTCAGATTTTCGAAATGAGTTGTCATTGTTTAGATATAACCCAATGTTATAATTTTTTAAATGGAACAACCTGTATATTTTTCCATATTCAAAACAAAAATATTTCGCGCTTTTCAAAAATATATAATACTTATATAAAATTCTAAGTATTAGGCCGGTATTTAGATAATTTTCTTTTTTTTATGGCAAGTCAAGACAAATATCACTTTGATAGATCGTTCGGCGCAATAAACAAAAATATCACTTCCATGTATATAGGTTAGAATGAAAAGTATTCATTAAAAAATATTATTTAATATAAGTTACTAAACAGAGATAAATTTAATAATTATTATAACAAAAATAAAAACTTATATGTAACACTGCTACAAAACAAAGTTCTATTATTTTTCTGTTGAAAAAGTTTTGTGAATATTGTTCAAATGACTGCCCATTATGTTGAAGACACAGACGACATCTTCTGAAGATAGCACCAATCGACCACAGTTGAAACAAAAGTCTTATATCTAAGTATTCGAAATCTTCTCTCGAGACATTCATCAGAGCATCTCGATTTTCGTGCTGCGTGTGGTTTATTTTATTCTTTATATAGCCCCAATGAAGAAATCTAATATAGATAAGACCTTAGTTGCCAGTTTATGGAACCATTAATACCAATCCACTGGTTTTGGAATACTTCATTAGGATAAACCTTTTCTATATTAAACCAACGGAATTCCGTCAAGTAGTTCAGAGAGAAAATCATTCAAAATTTCCAAATATATTTGGTGATTCAAGTTACCCTCGAAAACGCGGTAGGCTAATCTTCCTCCAAAAACGAAAGAAGATACATTAAAGCTTTAATGTATCTTGTTTCGTTTCAGGAGGAAGATTAGCCTACCGCATTTTCGACGGTAACTTGAATCACCAAAGATATTTGGAAATTTTTGATGATTTTCTTTCTGAACTACTTGACGAAATTCCGAGAGAAGTTCTCGAATACTTAGGTATAAGACGTTTGTTTTAACTGTGGTCGATTATTGACGCTATCCTCAGAAGATGTGTATTCAACAGAATGGGCAGTAACTTGAACAATATTTACAAAACATTTTCTACAGAAAAATAATAGACCTTTGTTTTGTAGCAGTGTTACATATAAGTTTCTATTTTTGTTATAATAATTATTAATTGCATCTCTGTTTAGTACCTTATATTGAATAATATTTTTTTAATGAATACTTTCCATTCTAACCTATATCAATGAAAGTGATATTTTTGTTTATTGTGCCGAACGATCTATCAAAGTGATATTTGACTTGACTTGCCATAAAAAAAAAGAAAATTATCTAAATACAGGGATAATACTTCGAATTTTATGTAAGTAATATATATTTTTGAAAATCGTAAAACATTTTCGTTTTGAATATGGAAAAATATACAGTCTTCCATTAAACAAATTATAACACTGGTTTATATCTGAACAATGACAGCTCATTTCGAGAATCCGACTACGCCACTGGATTCTACGTAAAAAATTGTTTAAAAGGCAGTTTTTACTTCTCCTTTAAGTTAAAAGATAGCTGTGATACAGGAGGGGGGCCAAAATGCAATATTTTCAACTTCGCCCTGTATCTCAAAAACGAAGCAAGCTATGAAAATTTTGTTTACGGTATCGTAAGATTAACAAAAAAGTAGCCCACGTTCGCGAAAACCGCAAATCTCTATCTTTAAAAATAAGCGAGTTACCCCGTAAGGACATCGAAAATTGGACAGCCTGTACATTATCAGAAAAAGATACTAAATTTTTCTTCCGTCTATATTCCATGAATCTGCTGTAAGTATGAGAGATCATAAACAGTTTTTGACTGATCTGGTAATTATTCTATTCCACATGCGTCAGTTGGTGTTAATGGTAATAAATTATACTAACTTTCAATTAGATCTATTTCCAACTGGACAATTTTTTTGTTGAGGGGTACGGAATACCCCACGGAAAGGATAGGGAATCCAGGGGACTCTCCTGGATTTTTTAAAATTATCTGAGCACATTTACTCACATCTTTGTTATTTTTGTTAAACATGAGAATGTTCATATAAAGTTTATTAGAAATTTGACTGTAATTTATTCAAATGAAGATATAAAATAAAATTAGAAACCTTTTTTTTTCAAATAATTCATTATCGAACAATAGAAAAACAATTACAGTGGAAAAACAAGAACTGTGTACGGCGTGCGATTATAAACACAACATAAAATGTATGAACTGTAGACAGAGTAGGCGCATATAAATTACGTTCAATATGTTTTCGCAATATTACCCGTGATGATCGAAAAGCAACAGCATTGCATAAGTGAGATGTGTATGATGATATTGAAATATTTGATGCAAGGCTTATTCATATTTAGTTGAAAAGGAATTACGAATTAGAAAATGTTCCTTTGTAAAACGTTAGTTTTCAATCTGATTTTCATATCGATCGACTTTTCAAATTTTCAGGGGGGTGTCCTTGCCTCCTCCTGCTGGCGCCACTACGTACAACTACTCTCACCTTTTCGGATACCGACGGCCTGACTTTGGAGATCGCCTGTTGGAAATGCTGGCTGCTAACTAAGATGGTGGGACCGAAATCGTCGCGCATCATCACCTCCCTAAGGGCTATGCCAGCTGCTTCTTTGACCAGCGCAGCGATGTCGGCTCCAGTGTAGCCGGACAGCTCGTCCGACCGAGCGATTCCCTCTAGGTCTATGTCCGGCGTAAGTTTGTGCCGTTCTGGAATCGAAAGAATCTAGTTAATTCAATGGTCATGGAGAAAAATAAACTCCTAGTAGCCAGTTAACGTTGAACAAGTAGATTACACTCAGGAGTGCAAAAAATATTTTTACTCTCAACATTGCCCCAATCCAAATATAAATTTCAGCATTATTTTGATTATTATTTATTCACTGAAGTCCGTTTTCAAACTCAAATAGTCTGTTACTAATGAAAAAATGACAAATGAATAACAATACAACACAGGTAAGAATAAATCAAATAGGTATAAATATATTTATATATTTATATATATATATATATATATATATATATATATATATATATATATATATATATATATATATATATATATATATATATATATTAATATGATTTGCCTCTATTTGTTTATTTAATATGATTATATAATGTTGCTGATTTGATCTGCAACATTATATAATCATATCAGCCTTAAAAAATATGAAAAACAACAAATCGCCTGGTGATGATGACATAACAATTGAATGTATCAAAGAAGGAGGATCAACCTTGCTATATCTAATCAAGAAACTATTTAATGCTCGCACAACACCCTCCCGATGGACAAATGCTGCCATTGTCATTATGCATAAAAAGGGCGACATTACAGATCTGAGAAATTATCGACCGATCAGTTTGCTGTCTCACGTATACAAGCTGTTCATGGCAATAATCACAAAAAGGCTAACCAACAAACTCGATAGCTATCAACCCTGTGAGCAGGCTGTGTTTCGGTCTGGCTACGGCACGAACGATCACCTACAAGTGATAAAATCGCTGGTAGAGAAATGTGTAGAATACAACAGACCACTAGTACTGGTCTTTGTAGATTATGAAAAAGCGTTCGATACTGTGGACCAGCACAAGCTACTACTAGCCCTAGCGGACAGTCGTATCGATCATCGTTACATAACACTCATAAAAAACATTTATGACAGTGCCACAGCCCATGTTAGACTGCATGCCGATACCGACAAATTCAATATAAATCGTGGAATCCGACAGGGCGATACAATTTCCCCTAAATTATTTACTACATTGCTACAGTATATGTGCAAACAGATAGATTGGGATAATATGGGTATAAATGTCAATGGCGAAAATCTCAGCCACCTCAGATTCGCTGATGATATAGTTTTGATTTCGGACCGTACTGATAAAGCCACAACATCTCTGGAAAGACTTTATCAAGCATCAGGTCAAATTGGGCTAAAAATCAATATATCAAAGACCCAATTTATGACTAATCTAGTAGTATCTAAAAACATACCCTTAGGTGACACTGAGTTACAACAAGTGATGTCCTATAAATACTTGGGCCATGAAATTCGCATAGGTCGAGATAACCAGACCTGCGAAATTTTCAGGAGATTAGGCTTGGCATGGGCAGCATTTGGCAATCTCAAAGATTCATTTGGGTCTGATCTTCCTATGTGTCTGAAGCGTAAGCTTTATAACCGATGTGTCCTGCCTGTCATGACGTACGGAGCCGAAACCCTTACATTGACCAAAAATTCTATTAATAAAATGAGAACAACACAGGCAGCAATGGAAAGATCAATGCTGGGAATTTCGCTTAGAGATAGAATACCTAACAGAGAAATAAGGCGTAGGACAGGAGTTACAGACGCAGTGAAGAAAATAACTTCTTTAAAATGGAACTGGGCGGGGCACGTTGCGAGAATTGAAGATGAAAGATGGACAAAAAAGATTATCGAGTGGAGGCCAAGACAAGAGGCATATCGAAGTAGAGGGCGACCCCCAACAAGATGGACGGATGATATAAGGAGGATCAGGACAAACTGGATGCAAGCTGCACAGAATAGGGAAGAGTGGAAAAATTTTCGGGAGACCTATGTTCAGCAGTGGACGTTACAATAGGTTTATTGATGATTGATGATATAATGTTGAGCGCCTTGAAATTTTGCCTAATTATTTATATTTATTTATGTATATTTTAATTTAATTAATTTTGATCTGACTCTTTTAATTTATCTCAGGGAAGGTTCTCTGTTTTGAAATTGATTCTAGTTATTTTTATTTTATTTAATTTTTGACTTTTCTAAATGAAAACTTCAATAAATTCAAGTATTTATAACTTTAACAAAATTTATGAACACAATTTACCAACATACAAATTTAATTCAAATTCTAACAATAACAATAACAAAATTTGATTATGGTACCTTTTTATATTTTATATTTATCCCCTTTTTATTAATATATTTGCAATAGTCAAATTGGCCAATATAATTTTTTTTTAAAACTCACGATTGTTGATTCCACTTATGGTTGTTCTATCTTCTATATGGGTCCAATGAATTTTTCTTCTTCTTTACTCTGCCTTCTATCCTCGTTCTGCGACTCTCTGATATTCCTTTTTAACCTCACTAAATTTTCTGTTGTGAATTCAATACACAAGAGAATTTCACAAATTTGCCAATTAAATCAACATTTACTTCACAAATAGGTATTATTTACTTCCATATATTACTTATATCGATGATTTATTACGATTTTATAACTTTCAGCTTCTATTATACTTTATATTTTCTCCTATTTGGTATTGGCATTGGTAGGTTTGGATGGTGACCGATGCGCTCCGACCTTATTAGATCTATTGTGCCCTATCTTCTTCTGCTTCTCGATGTGTTCTCGTTTTACAGCAGCCCATCAAGCCTCAATACCTTCAGGAATTTGAGGATTTTAAGGGGTCTATTCGTGGTATTTCTTCTACAGTCAGCTGGTATGATCCCAGTGTGTTCCGTCTTTCATGGTGCACAGCATAGCACTCCATCAGTATATGGTGGGGTGTTTCTGGTCGTTCCTTGCAGAATCTGCAGGTGCTGTCACCCTCTAAACCTAGCTTCCTTAGGTGTTCTTTGAGTCTGCAGTGCCCCGTAAGAAATCCTGTGATTGTCTTTAGACTAATTTTGCTGAGGTTAATCAGTGTCTTCGATCTTGCTCGGCTGAACTTTCCGAGGAGATCTTTGGCCTGCCTCAGTCCTGGAAGCCTTTGCCAGTATGTTGCTCTCATTGCTTCTTCAGCTTTATTGAAATCTTCTTGGAAGTAAGATTTTCCAAGTTCGCAGAAAGGCTCTGGCCCGATTAGTGGTGTTGCCGCACCCTTTCGTGCCAGGGTGTCTGCTTGTTCATTACCCTTCACTCCGACGTGCCCCGGCTCCCAGAGGAGGACCACTTTGTTGTTCCTGCCCAGATTATTAAGTTTATCTAGGCATTCACAAACCATCTTTGAGTTGATGTTATAAGAGCTCAACGCTTTGATGGCTGCTTGGCTATCGGAGAGGATCGCAATTTCCTTGTTCCGGTATTTCCTATCGAGATTGAACTGAATGCACCTTTCTATGGCGTGAATTTCCGCTTGAAAAATACTGGGGAACTGGCCCATGGGTTCTGAGTATTTGGTACGAGGCCCAACGACTCCTGCTCCAGTTCCTTCGGGAGTTTTAGACCCGTCCGTATACCATATTATGGTATTCTTCTCCAGTGCTCGAATGGATTCTGTGCTCCATCCTTCTTGGTATTAAGTTCCGTTCAAAATAATTTCTCGAAACTAAATTTCCGTGTAATTTCGTCAGTTGGGAGGTCAGCAAGGTGTGCACTTCCGGTAAGGGTTGAGTCCCTTGTACCGTATGCAGCACCTTTGAGTCCAACTTTAGCCAACCTGAGGTTTGCTCCCCAAGCAGTTCTCCTCACCATGATGTGGAGAGGAGTGAGGTCCAGAACGACCTCTAGTGCTGCTGTTGGAGTCGATCTCATTGCTCCTGTTATACAAAGACATGCTATTCTATGCACTTTCTCCAAGGTTTTCTCTGCTGTGGTAAGTTCGGTTCTGCCATGCCACACTACTGCTCTGTAGTTGATCATAGGTCTCACTATCATGGTGTACATCCATCACAGTATTGATGGGTTACAGCCCCACGTTTTTCCTGTGATGTTCCTGCACACCATCAGTGATGATTTTGCCTTGTTTACGATCTTTTCTACGTGCATGTTCCAGAGTAGTTTTGAGTCTAGGATGAGCCCTAGATACTTCACAAGTTGCTGACATTCTAAGTCTGCTCCGTCGAAACGAATAGTCCTTAAGTGCTGAAGCTTTGTTCTTCTAGTGAAGGGTGCCACTGTGGTTTTTGATGCGTTAATTATCAATCCCACCGAGAGGCACCACCTACTGGTGGTCTCAAGCTCCCTTTCCATGAGGTCGCAGAGGGTTCCTTCGAATTTACCTTTGGCTATGATGACTATGTCGTCAGCATAGCCGAGGCAAGTGACTCCGTTCCCGGTCAGTGTTTCGAGTAATTCGTCCACTACAATACTCCAGATCAGAAGTGATAGTACCCCTCCTTGTGGGCATCCCCTGTTTGTACTCATCCGAAAGGTGTTCTCGCCCACCTTCGTTTCGGCCGTTTTTGTAGCCAGCATTTGGCACATCCATCTGGATGTGGTTCTGTCCACTCCCTTGTTCATTAGGGCCCTTTTTATTGCTTCGTGAGAGGTGTTGTCGAATACCCCCTCTATGTATAAAAAGGCGCAAATGGCCATTTCCTTATACTCAAGTGATTTCTAGATGTTTTCGGTAAGCACGTAAAGAGCAGTTTCCGTTGATCTGCCCGCCCTGTATGCATGCTGCCCGGGGTGCAATGGTACCCTCTTTAGTATCTTGGTTCTAATGTAGTTATCTATACCATCTTCTCCAGGGTCTTCAGTAGGAAGGATGTGAGACAGATTGCTCTGAACGACTTCGGGAGGGTGGGGTCCTTCCTTCCTGATTTGGGAATGAAGGTTACCCGTGCTCTCCTCCAGGTGCTCGGTATGTACCCGAGCGCCAGACTGAATCTGGCTGCTTTAATAATGAACGGCATTAATTCCGTCTGCCCTTTTTTGCAAAAGGGCCGGAAATATGCTGTCAATTCCCGGTGACTTGAATGGTTGGAAGGAGTTAATTGCCCATTTCAGCCTCTGTGGAGTGCATATGGTTTTTGCTACTTCCCAGTCTTCTCGTTTGGCCCTGCCTGGTTTTCTCCTATACAATATGGAGGAATTAAAACAATTGAATCAGATATCAACCAACAATGATTCTTCGTTGAAGACAATTCAGGAACTGGTTCAGGAAGTGTGCTTTACCCTCTTATATAAACTTTGTTATCTTCAAAAATCACCTTACCTTAGTAGAACATTCTAGAAAATTCCGACCTCCTTTCTATGAATTCAATGATATTTTAAATATTATAATTTTCATTCAATTTTATTAAATATACAACAATTTTGGAAATTGTTTTTTTCAATAATAACAGTTTCTTTCTAATAATTTAAAACGTTTCAAACTCAGTACTTCAACTTGATTATTTTAAAAACTTCAATGACATTTGTTTAGTTTTTTAATAAATTTGGAATAAAAACATATTTCTGGACTTGAATAATTTAGCTAATCTCAAATACATAATATTCTCATCATTTTGTACTAAAAATTTCAATATTCTATCCATTAATTAAGTTATTATTTATTCTCGCAAAATTTGACATTTCTATCTATATAATTTTATATTCTAACTTGAAATTCTCCTTTATTATATTATTCTAAAGCAATTTTCTATTTGAAACAATCGATTCAATAATACCTTTATATATGATTATCTATCTTCAATGTCTTGAAATTAAATTATTATCTGATATTCAAATTTAGTCGTTTCTACGATATATAGGATTTCCAGAATTATATGTATTTTACATAAATTAAGTCTGTTATCTTGAAATAATCTATTCTAATTAATCTTTTAAAAGTTCTATTACTTGTATTTTCTCACATATTTGATATTTAATGAATCTCTATTGAAATACTTGATATCTCTTTCCAACGATTACTGACATTTTATGTTTTTGACATTCTATAAGAATTTCTAATATATTATTGATTTTAGAAGTTGACCTTGAAATTTATAATTAATACATTTACATTAATCTTCTTTGTAAACCAGTTTTACATATTTAAATTCACATTACTTGAAATTTCAATAACATCATTACATTAATTAACAACTTTCATACTTATTTCTTTTTGTATGTTCCAATCTTATATCATTGATTAATTATACATGTATATTTATAATCATCTATCATTTTCTAATACCTGCTTAAGTTTATTGAAGTTTTCCTTTCCTTGATCAATTCTTTTTCATATTATACCATATTATATTTCTATATTAATACTGCAAATAATAATATATATATATATATATATATATATATATATATATATATATATATATATATATATATATATATATATATATATATATATATATACATCCTAAATATTTTGCACTATTCACTTGTTCGATTTCTTTATTTTCGATTGTTAGGCATACCTTTTAATTCTTTAGATTGTTGAAGATCATATAGTTACATTTGTCTTTGTTCAATTTTATGTTATTCAACGCTGTCCACTCACAGATCTTATCCAATTGCTCTTCTATTTGAAATCCCATAATTTCAATATCGTCACCAGTTATCATTAGAACTGTATCATCTGCGTACAAAGAAATATTCTCTTCTGAATTACCAATAGTTATATCATGTAAGTATATAGATCAAAAACATTTGTGGACCCAGGACGGATCCTTGTGGTACTCCAGATTGAATGTTTTTTTTTGTTACTCTTATTCTCTCCTAAGACTGTATATTGAGATCTATTTGCTGGGTAACTCTGAATTATTTCAAGAGCTTTATCTCGTATACCAATTTTCTACATCTTAGTTAATAATATTTTCTGATCAACCACATCAAATGCCTTGCATAAGTCTAAAAACACTGTAATTACACTCTTTTTCTTATCCATATTTTCTAATATTTGCTCTAGTATATTTGCACAGGGTGTTTGTGTACTTCTTTTTCTTAGGAATCCATGTTGATCTCTCGAAATGAATTTATTCCTAATTAAATATTATGTAAGTCTTATTTGAAGGATTCGTTCTTAGAGAATGTTGTTAGAACTGAGACTGGTCGGTAATTACCAATGCCAGTTTTTTCTCCTTTGTTACATACCGGTGTCACTTTTGCAACCTTTAAAACATCTGGAAATGAGCCATTGGAGATATGTCGATTTATAATTCGGGCTATGACAGGTGAAACTCAACTAATTATCTTACCAACTTAGGTTTTATTCCATCATATCCAGGGCTAGCATCTGATTTGAGAGCTTGTCTTACTTCAATCTCGTTTGTTTTTCTAATATATAACCTTACATTTGGTTCTTCTTTATTTGGCTCCCCAATTGAATTGATTTTCTGTATTTTCATTTCTTCAGCTATATCAATAAAATAATCATCAAATTTATTCACCATATCTTTAGAGTTATTGTCTTTATCATCACCATTATTATATCATGACATACATTTTTGTTTTTTCACTGTCCTGTCATTTCTTTTAGCAACTTCCATTGCTTTGTTGCTGATCCATCGCATCCTTTAAATTTAAGTTCATAGTGTCGTTTTTTATTATCTCTTATCATATTTTTTACTTCCTTTTGTATTTGCTTGAAATCTTCTTCGAAACTCCTTTCATGTCTCTTCTTCATTAGTACATAGAAGTTATCTCTTTCCTTTATTTTCTCATATAACTGCTTCGTAAACCATCCCTCTGATAATTCAGTCTTTCCTTTGTGACTGTGTGATTTTCAGTTTCAGTTCTGAATATGCTCTTCGAACCCACTAGTTTCAGTTATTGTTTCAATTTTTTTCCTCAATACCTTTTTTAGTTGGTCATATTGTATTAGTTTTACTTTATATATTTGCTTAGTTTTATTATTATTCCCATCGAGATCTATTGTCCATTGAAGTATTCTGTGGTCAGAGATCGAGTGATCAAACAGTAGCGATCTGGTATTTCTGCCACACAATCAGATATCACTTGATCTATTATAGACCTTCTCGATGTATACATATCTGAACGTGTGTATTCATTGTCCTTCACTTGATTTAATGTTTTGAAACCATTCACCTAAATGACATCTACGTATTTTTACGACTCTTTTTCTAGAAGATCTATGTTTGCATCTGCAACTAGTACCAGATGTTTATACTTTGCCATTATTTTATCTAGTTCTTCCAGAAATTGGGTAATTTCCCTAGCATTGCTATTAGGTTTTCTATAGAAAAAACACCGATTTTTACATTAAATTTGACCATTGCTCCAGAGTTTCTTTTATATACATGTTCGATTTTGATATCATTTCCGACGTATATTGCCACTCCACCTGCTCTACCATCCCTACACATAAAGTTTGCACTATATCCCTTAGTGTTAAATAAATTTTATTTCATTCTGGTATATCCATATTTCTGTTAGAAATATTTTATCAGGAGACATCACAGTAAGCAAACATTCCAATTTTTCTAGCTTGTAACGTATACTCCTGACGTTCACATACATACATCTATTTGAGATTTACCTCTTAGTTTTTTGAAGTATCTAACATCTCTAAAAATCTTATCAACAGGAGCTTACTGTTTTCTGTTTTTCGCATAAAAATCTTTCCATTCTTACACCACACAAATTTATAGTTCAATTTTTTCTTTACATTCTTCGCTTTTTTTGAGGACTTCTCTATTGTATTTTGTAAGGTCTGCATTTATGAAAATTTTATTCTTTTCATTATATCCTAATTCATTTGCATTTAGTTTTTGTTTTTTTGCTTGTTCTAAAAACATATTCCTAATCTTTTCATTGATAAATCCGACTCTAATAGGTCCGGCTTGATTTGAATCATTTCCAATCCGTGTAGAATTAAAATCTTGTGCAGAGGTCCACTGATTAATATCACATTTGTTCACTTTCCTCATTATAGCTTCTATTGTAGCTTCGTCGCTGATTTTTGGCATGCCTGCTATTATAACTTTGTTTTTTGGTGTATTTTGATGAATTAAATTTTTTCCCTTACGTATTAAACAGATTTGCTTCTTCAGGTCATTGACCTCCGAAAATAAGTTTTCGTTTGTTTTCATCTGTCCTTCGTATTTCTTGTTCATGGAATCCAATTGTTTTGTGATATGCCTCAATATATTCAAGACATCCTTCAAACTGGGTTCCTCCGTTTCATTTATCGAATATTTATCTTCTTTAACCTGACTTTCCGTACACGTTCTGCATTCCCATTTGAATCCAGTTTTCTTTTTGAGTTCTTGTTGAATTTTTTCAAGTTCTTCCTTTTCAATATTCTCACAGTTGGAATGGTACCAAATTTTACATTTTGTACAAAGTATTGTTGGTTGTTTTAGAACACAAACCGCAAAGATACGCCATTATATATATATATATATATATATATATATATATATATATATATATTTATATATATATATATATATATATATATATATATATATATATATATATATATATATATATATATATATATATATATATATATATATATATATATATATATATATATACAGTGGCGTAGATAGGGGGAGGGGGATCAAGGGGATCAATCCCTCCCCATGAGCCAACAAAAATTATAGTAGAATTGAATAAAAGTCTTCGTATCTACGTATTTAAGAATACATGAAATTTACTAAGCACTAGCATCTCTTTTGATATTATGTATGTGCAATTATATAAAAATCATCTAGATATGTTTTCGTGACGGCTGTGCAATTTAGTATTGTATAATTTCCGCGCTTCGAACAGGCCGACCAATCAGGAGCCACGAAATGGTCGCTCGTTATAATTATGCTCAGATTGAGCACATGCAAAGTAAAAATCTATTCATAATCTTAACATAATAGTAAATCAGTTGAATCGTTTTTCTAATTTTGGGTACAGTAACTAGTAGTTTCGAGCATATTTTATTCAATGTTTAATTAATAGTTTAATCGGTCACTATGAGCAAAAAACGTGTTTAAAAAAGTTCAAATGGCTCTAATGAAAAACTTTTATTTCGAAAGAAAGAACTCAACCAAAATCTCCTCGCACTTCTTTTCTTTCTAAATTGTATGCTGTACTTACTTACTATCAAACAAAACTGCTCGAGCTTTTGTTCAATATTATATATCTAAAACACGAGCAGTTTCGTTCAATAGTGTAGGTAGTATAAAATTTTGAAAGAAGAAGTGCGAGGAGGTTTTGGTTGACTTCTTCCTTCGTAATTAAAATTTTTCATTTCACATACGTTTTTTGGTCCTAGTGACCGATTGAATTCCTGTTTACATTCGAGGAGCGTGACTTCTGCTTTTGGAAGATTTTCAATCAATATTTAATATCTCGATTATTTTTTGAGGTAGAGTAGGTATCAAAATATGACTAATAACTTTCGGCTTTGATTCTCAATTTAATTACTCCATAATATTTTAAAGTTAATAAAACTTGTCGAGTTAGTAAAAGTTTTCTTGTGATGGCGTTCAATCTATTTCTGGACTTATACATCATGGATCTTGGAGAAAGATTTACTAATCATGAGAATATCGTCTAGTCAACAAGTGCTTTTTTTGTTCAACTTTTTTCATGAGTCTCGAAAGAATATGAACAAGGTGTCATTCGATTCGAAAGAGCATGTAGATATTTTTTGAAAAAAGTTCCGTTTGAGAAAATTGTGAAAGTTATAATCAATTTACTGAAAGAAAAAAATATCTCAAAAACTAATTGATATTTTTGATATCTAAATGAAAAAACAAAAAGAAGAGCATATTTTCTAAAAGTCTCCCGGAACTGTAGGATTAATATTTATAATTTTCTCAGAGGGGTAAATATACGGCCGAAAACAGGTAATGTGGCTTTAGAAAATAACGCCCATTTCGGACACTTTAACAATAAATATTATTCAACTAAGTATATTAAATATTACATTAAGGAATGAAAAATTTCAGGTTCTTACTGGATAGGTAAATGAACAATAATCCAGCCACAAAACATTTTTATCGCGATTTTTTAATCAGTTATGCAATAGTTTTTTGCTGTTAAACTATAGATCTGATCTTTCTTTCTTTCTACTTTAATAAACATAACTTTTTTTTCTTAATTCTTTTTTTCTGCTCTGATTTTCCCAAGAATATTTTCAATGATGTATATATCCAATTAAATATAATTCAATTTTTCACTGATTATTTATTAATTTTTTCCCATTCAAATAATTTGAATTTTTTGCAATTTAATTCAACTTTTCTGCTTATTTTGTACTACCTACATAAAAGATTATTTTTATCAACAAAAATAGGACTTAATGTGAAAAACTTATGAAATTTTGCACTAAGTCATATCCCCCCCCCATCGCAAAAAGCTATCTACGCCACTGTATATATATATATATATATATATATATATATATATATATATATATATATATATATATATATATATATATATATATATATATAATTAAGTGAACTAGGATATTTATTTGAAACTAATCAAATAAACCTCCGGTTTGCGGAGCTGGTTATAAGAGTTCAGGAAGCATCGAAATATCTACCCTAGACGGCAAATGTTAGAAATGTTAATTTGTTTATCACAATCGATGGAAATTGATAGACAAACTGTTTCGCCCTTATTGGGGCTCATCAGTATCATCCACCCACCGAAAGTGATAACCAAACTAACATTTCAAATGGCCATACATTTTTCTTCTAGTAACTCCATGGCATATGAATATGACACAGCGCCACCAGTCGAAAACAATTGAACCACATCTTTCAGACAGACGAAAACATTTCGGCAACGAGAACTCGTACGTCCGGAACACCCGAAGGTGGCTACTATATCTGCCAGGGTTAAGTTGACACCTCAATTCGATGTGATTCAACATTCACACACCGCAAGCAGCAATCGCTCCGAATTTTATCGCAATGGCAAATGAATATATGTTTGTTTGATTAGTTGGTCAAATAAATGTCCTAGTTCACTTAATTTTATTACCACGGGCGTGTTTTCCGTTTAACACAAATAATCCTACTTATATATATATATATATATATATATATATATATATATATATATATATATATATATATATATATATATATACAGGGTTATTCATTAAGGGTGGCGACCGGCCGTATCTCGGAAACCGTATGTCCTAGAATTTGGGGAAAAAAATTGTTATGTGTAAATCTGCCCTAAAAAAATGATTAAAAATGTTTTTGAGTCCATAGGTTTCCGCAAGGTGGCGCAATCTACCACTTATAAAATATAATTGGATTTTTTACGAAATATTCCCCAATTTAGGCTGGTAAAAAATATCAACATTAGAAACTACTGTCCTAATTCTACAACTTTTGTTAAAGTCATTTTTCTGTATTACCTATTTTGAAATGGTGGGGGAAGTTCTCTATCTTTTGATTTTTTTTGAGAAATTTCAAATGCAATGCTATAAATCTAACTAGCTAACAAAAAGTCAAATTTGATGACTTATTGACCTGTCAAAACCGCGAACTGATATCTCTTTTCATTCCAAAGATATTGGCATTTTTTGATGAGTGTTGGTGATTGTTGGCTCGCCCTGTAAGGTGGAAGAGAAATTATGTTGCTAAAATTGTTTTGAAAAAAAAATGACAAGTAGAAACGCATCATGAAAATATTTATCAACATTACATAATGAAACAAAACTAATCCGGTCAAATTAGACCAAAAAATAGGGGTGAAGTTACAAAAATTCGCACCCAGTTGAAAATTGGTAGGATTCTTCAAAACACCATTATAAATGAAATCTGTAAAGTCCTCATCGATCTGATACGTGCAAAAAAATTTACTCATGGTCGAATGTCACAAAAACTGTTTTTTTGCGATTTTCAGCAAAGCAGTAAGTTTTATCATGAAATTAGTCTAGACAGAAATTGTAGATCACCTAATTATTTATAAAAAACGTTTGAATAAATTTTTTCCTCAGAGCCACCGTTTTTGAGATTAACGATTCAGAAAGTTGAAAGAAATGCAAAAAAACACTAGCTAGATATGTATCGTGAGACACCAAGAGGGTTTTTAAAAACTGTTTATTTCAATTATTATAATAATGGTAAAGTTACTATATACTAAATGAATATAACAGAGAGATGTGTTCTCTTCAAGAGTAAGCTTAGAAGTGCTGAAGGCTAATACAATTGGTTATAACGTAAACTTCTTATCTATAATATAAAAATAGGTTTCTAAGAATAACAGTGCAGACTTGCAGTTTATTATATATACGCTGCACTTTCTGGGTATGTAACTCCTCCATCCCTAAGTCGAAAAAATGAAGGATTTATTTTTGCGTTGGCTATTGACGGCTGCTTCGGCGTCTTCTTGAGGTTCTTGTAGTTCAATTTCTTCCTTTATGGTCCTTGGTGTTGATCGTTGTTTCCATAAAATGTAAAATATTGAAGTTATTAGCAGAATGACGATTATTAAAATTGTTGAAGTTATTGAAGTCGAAATTTTGTTCGGAATACTGGGTTCTTCAATTGGTGTTAGCTGCTTCGCTAAATTATTTATTTCGTAAAGACTGTCAAAGTCTATTTTCGATATATTCGAGCTTTGAAAGCTGCTTCTGCTTCTTGTTACTGATATTTCAACTTTTGGTAGAATGAGTGGTGTTCCTTGGCGAATTTGTTCATTATTTTTGAATTTCAAATGGTCAATTAATATTTCGCAATCCTTTGGAATCTTGATTAATGAAGGATAGTTGATTTCCAGGAATTGATCTCTTGTACATTTTGATAATATACGGTTCGATTTTGCCGGTATAATAAGTACTTCGTCTCTGGTTACTTGTTCAATTATAGATTGTTCAAAGGTGAGATCGGTGGTAATACAATGATTGGGTGGTATTCCATCGAGTAATTGAAGTGTACAGTTGTCTTCTAAGATTATGTTATCTCTGCAATAGTAGATGTCTTCGATACTTGGACATTCTTCTTTTTGTGCTAAAGCTTCTTGTGACGTTCGTGCCAAATAGGGATAGGTTGGGGTAAAAATTTTATTATGTTGGATAACTGGGTAAATGTGATAAAAATCAAGGATTTTTGGTCTCATGATTGGAATATGAATCGCAAATATAATTTTATTTTCTGTGAAGGTTACCTGAGTCCCTAATAATTGATAATACGTTAAAGTATTTTTAAATTTTGGAATCTGTGACGATCCATATATTTTAGTTAAATAAGTAATCATTTCTCTAATCTCTTTACTAGAAATAATTGAATGATGGATTGAATTGGATCTTGCGAATAAAATTGCATTTTCAATATTATTTATAAAAGATATCATATTTTGACAATCTAAATTTATTTGACTTATAGTCCCTTGGAAAGTGATGTAATTTTCATAAGTTTCTATTGTAGTTTTAATTACCAATTGGAACTTTCTCAAATTATTCTGTAATTTGATTTGATTTTGCCAGAGTGTATTTAATGATTTATTATAATGGTTTATTAATCTTGTATACAGTGACACCTGTAGGTTGACCTCGTGTACAATTTCCTTTTGTTTACTTTGTAAGATTTCTATTGCTTTATTATATTTTTCGCCATCGTCAGAATCTAGGTTTCCAAATAACCATTTATTTAATTTACCTATACCGTTAAATAATCCTCGTTTTGCTCGAATATGTGGTGAAATATTTTCAATTTTCCTCTGTAGCGTTTGAATTAAGAATTCTGTTCTACTTAACATTCCGCTTACTAGGCCGTGATATGAGATAGGATTTTCATTTGAACTGTTTACATTTACGACTCTTCGTCTAACTTGAATGAAATTATTGTTCAAAGCATCTGCTTGTCTGACTATTTCGCTTAAATCTAAGTAATGAATAAATGAATGCTTAGTATAAATTATTCTGCATGCTCCTAATCTAATGGGGAACAAAAGGCTATTCAGCTTTGTTACGCTGATTTCTCCGTCGTTGCTATCAATTTTCGCTATTCGACATGCCAGGTATACCAGGGTCATCCAAAACTTCATTTTCTTGTACCTGTAAGATATTTGGATTTACTTTTGGTTTTCGTCCTATACTTTTATGAAATGTACCTTTATTTGTCTGTAATAATATAACGTCGTTTTTAATTATTTCAAATGGGGTAAATTTAGTTATAAAATGAATTGAGTTATTGTAGGGTAAAATAGAATGTTTAATTAACTGATTGACTGATAATTCTTTACTATTTTCTCTAAAACATCAAAAATGTTAAAAAAGGGTTGTGTGAGATAGTTCTACTAGTGAATTTGAATTACTATTTTATTTTTCGCAATAGTAAAATGTAACTCAATTTTATGAAGTTTACGAAAGTCTCCTAAGTCATGATTTTTATTTTCCGTACCGTTGTCTGCTGTTATTTTATTTTATTCGATTCCTATGATAGAAGCGTTTATTTCGTGGATTTTTGTTCTTAATGCGTCCAATGATTTTTTTAGGTATTTTCTGGTATTTTTCCTTGATTTCAGCTCGAGATTTTGGCTTAAAGTAAATCTCTTCATTTTTATTTAAGTCCGTATGACCTTTTTGTTTCTTAGCTAAATTTTTAAGATCTGTTGCTTTTATTTCCGTATTTTCGTTACACATCAGACTTAGTTGATATTTATAGGGGTTCAAATCTTTATCCGTTATTGGAGTTTATAATATTAAATTTTCAATAGGTGTGTGTACTTTTACCGAGATTTCTGATAGTGTGAATATTTTTTCAGGTGCATCTTGTATTATCTGATCTAAGTCGTTTCTTTTTGCATTTGGAGATAATGAATTAATATCGTCTTCTAAGATATTAATTTCGCTGGAGACAATTGACTTGTCTATATTATCCGCTTCCGTTTGTTCATTGTTACAATCTCGAGATGTTGATTCATTATGGTTTATCTTTACACGGGATAAATTAACTGCGTCGTACGATCCTTCTTGTTGGAATTTACTCTCATATTTAAAATAATCCTTGTTATTTTGATTTGTTACTGTTAAAATTTCGGGTACATGTAATTTACCTGAATTTGTTTCATTTATTAATATTTCGCCATTAGGAATCGTTACTGGAAGGTTTCTAAGTAACTTTTCGTAAGGTCCTACAGTGAACTCGAACTTTTTATCTTCGGGTGTTCTGAATTTGATAGGAATGGCAACATTGTCATTAAATAGCACGCCATTTGAAAAGTCTATATTAAGATTCATATTCATGATATCTTCTAATCCTAAGATTCCGTCAAAGAATTCATGGAAGTCATATAAGATAAATTTAATATGATTATTACTGCTGAACTCTGCAAACGCAGGAATTTTCGCTTGATATTCGATTGTTCTCTTTGCGAATGCTGATGTAATATCTACATTACTATGGTAGATACATTTGGGATAATAATTTTCTGCAAATCTAGGTCGAAGAAATGACCTACTAGTGGTTATCAATAACTAATTTAATTTTTGGATTCTGAATTTCTATATAAGGCAAAGGGTTGTTTGAATTTAATTCTATACTGTCTGAATTTCCGAGGCTTGTTCGCGAAAATTTTTGATTTTCATTAGTTTGATTTTGATATACCGAGTGTTTTAAAATATCGGATTCATTAACTTGATTTGGATCGTATTCTAGATCGTATACAGGGTTTAAATTTAAATCTTGCTCTTCTTGATCATAATCATTTATATAAAGTTCTTCCGAAATAAAATTTTTAGGTTGGTTATAATTAGCGAAATGATTATTTCCGTGTGGAACATTGGATTGATTATTTTGTCTATATGGCTGCCGATAATTCCATCCGTTATTTAAATTACCATATAATCTTTCAAAATTACTACACTCATCAATGTAGGCAATTGCATCCTCGAGAGACTCTGGTTTCTTAAGGTGCATGTTATTTCTCAAGACACCAGTGGATCCTGCAATAAATGTGTTTAAGGCTATTTTATCGCAATACGTAATCTGAAAAATTTTTTCGTCTCGTTGTAGGGTGGTGTCGTTTTCTATTCGTTGGATTACATGACTTCGTAATACCTGAATTCGTGTTCCAAAATCATGCATTGTCTCATTTTTAAATGGTCGTGTTCTTGTTAATTCTTGTATCATACAGTTTAAATCGCGCCTGTCTGCGAAGCATTGTTGTAAGGCGGATTGATATCGTTCCAAGAAAGTAATTCTGCATGATTACCTACAAATATTTCCGCTCTACCAATTAACTTTCCGTGAATACACTCGAAAATTAATTTATTTAAATCTGCATCGTTATGTACTCTGTATCTTTCAACAAATTTATCACAGTTTCTGATAAATCTATTGAGAGTATTTGCGTCACCATCATATGGTTTAATATTCTCTAATCGAAATTCGAAAAGATCCCAATTAATTTGGGCGGTTTCTGGAACCTGAACCGGGGAAACTACCGGGGGAACCATATTTCTAGTTAAATTTACATTGTCACTTAAATTTCTTGAATTTTAAGAAGTTGATTCTTCTTTTATTGATAACTATCAATATATAAATATATCTATATATAAAAATTATTTAATAAATCTTCAACTGTGTTCATTCAATTATTTACCAGCAAGGGTTTATTATTTCTTTGATTATTAATTATTCTTTTTAATTTCTTAATAAAATTATTTGCTTTCTTAAAATTATCTCCCTAAACTTGAAAAAAAGTAAGGAAGGCGATTAATTAATAAAATCCTTTAAGTTCTTATTATTATCTCCCTAAACTTGAAAAAAGGTAAGGAAGGCGAAAGGAACTATTTGGCACTTACAGTTTAAATCTGAAGCACGTAGTTTCTTCCCTGACTTCTGCTACTCTTGCTTCTTGGTTCTTGAAGTGTAGATTCTTGTTTCTGGATACGGCTTCGATGTAGAAACACCTAGTTGTGGAAATTCGGTCCTTCAGCAAAATGTGATTTCTTCTTTTACACAACCGCACGTATCCTACCGACTGCGCCAGATATGTATCGTGAGACACCAAGAGGGTTTTTAAAAACTGTTTATTTCAATTATTATAATAATGGTAAAGTTACTATATACTAAATGAATATAACAGAGAGATGTGTTCTCTTCAAGAGTAAGCTTAGAAGTGCTGAAGGCTAATACAATTGGTTATAACGTAAACTTCTTATCTATAATATAAAAATAGGTTTCTAAGAATAACAGTGCAGACTTGCAGTTTATTATATATACGCTGCACTTTCTGGGTATGTAACTAGCTCAAAGGTGGCGTTGAAGCGTGCATATTATGAGGATTACAACTCATACAATTATGACGATTTTCAACTTTTTGAATCGTTATATCTAAAAAACGGCGACTCTTAGAAGAAGAAGTATTTCGAAATTTTTTATAGATAATTATCTGATCTACAATTTTTGTCCGGGGCAATTTCATGCTGTTGTGAAATAATAGAGAGTTATTGGAAACCTGAATTTACTGTCTTGCAGTATTTGTGTTGACCTTATATAAATAGTGCTCGACCTTAAAATATACTTAAAATTTAGAGGTATTGAAACCACAGATCAACAACCTTATGAGGTTACGTTATAATGACAAGGTGGTAGGTACTTTGTCTTGCTTTATCAAAGGATAGAACATAGAACATAGATAGAAGCCGAAAAAAGAGAGGTTATGACATGTAAATCATGAAATAAGGTCTGGATAGTGCCCTACAGTAACCGCGCACAAATAACGACAAGCAGTAACATTAATAATGTCTCCCTTATTTTAAACATCAACTGCGCATGCGTATATGTCAATATAAGGTCGGCACTATTACTGCTTAACTTTATAAAAGTTCCAATAACTCTCTAATATGATAAGGATGCACTTTATAATTCTTTAATATTCTTTGCACCAAAGAATAATTCAATCCTAGATCTCTTGCAATTTTTCGAATACTCAAATGGGGTTCAGACTTAACTAACGCCAAAACGTTGATAACATTTTCTTCATTGGGACTTCTACGTATCCTATTTTTTAATGCGACAGGTTGAACATTGCCGCCACTTTGTCGCAATCTTTGTGCCAATCTTTTGAATAATTTCCGAGAATGGCGCCGCCTTTCAGGATATCGTAGCGCATACTCCCTTTCAGCAATGACTTCATTTTGTAGACTTTCAAAATATACACTGAGCATATCATATGCCTCTTCATTTGAATAAAAAGGCATTATAAATGAGTTAGTTTGTAAACAGTCAGAATAAATTTAACAGCAATAAAAACATAAAAGTAAACAATCATAAAACATTAGTGTCATTTCCATAGGTAACTTGCTGACTTTTGAAACATCTATCTCTCAACAGTTTAACATCATTCGTAATATTGCAGCTCGTCCATGAACATAAAACTATTAGAGGCCGTTTGAGAGATTTGGGATTGAATTTTTACCCGAAATAGTTCAAAGCAAATAATGGCAAGCATTTTGAGTATTTAAAATAATGAGATAGTGGGAGCGTTTTGTAAATTTCTGTTATGAGTAGCTCCCTTAGTTTTGTTTCATTATGTGATGTTAATAAATATTTTTGTGATGTGCTTCTACTTGTTAATTTATTTTCAAAACAATTTTAGCAACATAATTTTTCTTTCATCTTACAGGGCGAGCCAGCAATCAACACTCATAAAAAAATGTCAATATCTCTGGAATGAAAAGAGATATCAGTTCGAGGTTTTGACAGGTCAATAAGTCATCAAATCTGGCCTTTTGTTAGCTAGTTAGATTTATAGCATTGCATTTGAAATTTCTCAAAAAAATCATAAATAGAGCTAGGTGTTACATAACGCCCTCTAGTTTCCGATTGGAAAATTAAAAGTGTTTTTGTTATTTGTTACTGAAATCAACATTCAATACTCTTTGCATAGAGTCTACGTTTTCGAAAATCGGTTCATGCATTATGGAGTTACAGTCTCTTTTATGTCAAAGAAAGAGAACTTCCCCCACTATTTCAGAATAGGTAATACAGAAAAATGACTTTGACAAAAGTTGTAGAATAAGGACAGTAGTTTCTAAAGTTGATATTTTTTATAAGCCTAAATTGGGGAATATTTCGTAAAAAATCCAATCATATTTTATAAGTGGTAGATTGCGCCACCTAGCGGAAACCTATGGACTCAAAAATATTTTTAATAATTTTTTTCAGGGCAGATTTTCATATAAGAATTTTTTTCCCCAAATTCTAGGACATACGGTTTCCGAGATACGTCCGGTCGCCACCCTTAATGAATCACCCTGTATATATATATATATATATATATATATATATATATATATACATATATTAATATATATGTATATATACAGTGGCGCACCCAGGGGGGAGCCATGGGGCTGCAGAGCCCCACCCCCCGAGATTTAAAAGAGTAATTCAAAAGAATTGAGATTACTAAGATAATAATTGTAAAATGAACTCATCTACTACTATGAAATGAGCTACTATGAATCGGCCCTATTTATCAATTCGTAGTAGGCCGAGTTTGAAATTCAGAATTCAGTTAAGTATCTTGAAAAATATGTTCCATCACCGTTTATGACTATGAGAAAATTCAAATCTATATTCCTTTGAATAACTGAAATATGGGGGTGTCTTCATCTTAAATGCGACACACTGTGTATATATATATATATATATATGTGTGTGTTTTTAAATGGAATACCTTGTATATTTATAGACTATAAAATTTGTCTTTTTTTTACCTTTTCAAAAATATATGATAATATAAACTTTTTCTCAGAAACGCGCAAATAAAAGACAATTTTCTGAAATTGAATGCATAAATCAATAGAAGGCCATGGATAACAACAATGAACAAGTGAAAGTCTGTTATCAGAATTAATTGTTTTTCATGTCACTCGTTTAAAAAATGAAATAATGTGTTGATTTTTTTGAAAATGTGAATTATCTTCTAAACCATCAACTTTTGGAAAAAAACAAAAATTTAGAAAAGAATGACATGTTCAATGCGACTAAGTAATAAAATAAATAGAGTGCCATTTGAAAAAATCAAGATATGGCCTTTCAAAGTGTACCAAAATCAATGTGTCACAGTAAGGTAATGTCACAATTAAAATAGATCATCTCTCCGTCAAAAGATACCCAGTACAATTACTTAGACACAGCCCAAATAACAACTTGATATTGAAAAAACCAAGTGCCCTGCGATTTTAAAAAAAAATTCCTGCAAAGGCATTAATTTTCAGAAAAAATTGAATAACTTCTGAACGGCTGAAGCGATTTGCATAAACTCAACGAATTTACAAATCTCAATGAAGGACAAATTCAAATATGTGTGAAAATATATAGAGTGTCCTTTAAAAAAAGTATCTTAAAATTTGCCCCGCAAAAATGGTACAACCTGTAAAGGGCAAAATAATTTTACGAACTGCACTCTGACCTCACATTTGCAGAACCGTTTGGTTCGTTTCGATATAATTCACGGTGTAGGTGCAATCAAGCTTTCCCATATCAATGACTCACCCTGTATATATATATATATATATATATATATATATATATATATATATATACAGGGTGTTCTACAAGCTCTATGACAAACTTTGACAGATGGTAGGTCACTTGATTAAAATTTTTTTTTTTTAATAAACATGGGTCCGATTCGTTTTTGTTTAGAAGTTACAAGCATTTGAAGAATCGTTATTTTTTCAGTCAACCAGGAAGTGATAGAAAGTCACTAAGCATGTTGAACGATGCACACTTATAAAATATACACCTGCTTCAATAAAAAACGTAGGCTGATAAATAGAAATATCGGTTGTTATGACAATGATTATTGTTGGCGCCATTTTAATTATTTATTAGATATTTCGTGTGAAAGTTCTGAATAAAAAAATGCATTTATTTTCCACTGAGGAATATGCAGATATTGTGTTTGTATATGGGTATGCCAATGGTAAAGTAGTCAAGAAGATATTGGTGTTGACTCCCAGTTGGAACTGAGATACCCCACACGGAATAACATCGCACATAATAAAGAAAATCTAGTATTTACATCACTACCATTAATTCAGAATATCACTGGTCCTCTGAAAAAGTTGTTTCATGACAATCAAATGAAAATAGCAATAAGAAACGAGTTCCTTGTAGGTAAACTATTTAGCTCAATGAAAGATAAAACTCCTAGTCTAAAATGTAGAAATGTGGTTTATAAGGTTCAGTGCTCTTCTTGTGAGTTGTGTTATCTGGGACAAACCTCGCAACAAGTAAAAAAACGTTTAACACAGCACAAGAGTGATGTAAAACATCCGAACAAAAAATGTGCGTTGGCGGAACATATTAGAAACACGGGCCATAACGTAGATTTTAACGATGTAACAATCCTTGATTTTGAGAAGAATCTAAACAAAAGAACATTCTTGGAAATGCAGCATATAAAAATTAACCCGTCAACAATGAATTCACGGTCTGACATCAAGAACATTAGTAATATCTATTCATATTTGATATGTCATAATAATAAAATTGACCAACATCAGGAGTTGGCCAATTTAGTGTAGCACACTGAACATAAAATTGTTTAAATTCAATAAAAAATTAAAAAAAAAAGAAAAAGAAAAATTATCCATAGATTAGTTAGCTGTAAAAATGTCAATGAATGCGATTTCTATCCCAACTTGTTATTGTTAACGGATATTTGATATAAGAAAGTTGTATATAATTAAGATTGTTGTTTCTTGCTGTAAAGTTAAAAGTAAGTTTTCGTGGTTTTTTATCTACTTAAGTTGTTTTCCATAATTGTAATATTCTTAAATGTTTGACAAGTTTTTGAAACAATTGTTACGATGTCTCTGTTCCTTTCCATACTGCTTAATTGTTAACCTCAACTGTTTGGTAAGTTTGAGACAGCTATATATATTTTAGAATTGTATAACATCAAGATCATATTGCAGTGTCCCGATGAAGACTACAAAGAGGTAGTCGAAACGTTGACAGAAATAAATGAAGTATACGTAATAAAAAAGGCCTTTATCCGTTCCAAACCCTGATCACTTTACTATATCATCAAAACACGGAGGTATTCTGGTTAATAAAAAAAAAAATATATATATATATATATATATATATATATATATATATATATATATATATAAATATATATATATATATATATAAAATATATATATATATATATATATATATATATATATATATATATATATATATATATATAATATCTTGCTATATTCATACATATATGAATAAATATAAATTATTTTTTTTCTGTTTGAATTTATTTTATTCATAAATATTTCTTCAATCGAAAACTTTAAATGGATTCCGAAATTTGTTTGTCTTTTCGTTTTGTGCAGACAACTGCTAAAAGAAATTTGGAAATGATTTGTATTCGCGGCACGGCAAAACAAATATCAAAAAACATACAAATCAAAAATCCTCCTAAGAACAGATAATGTATAGCGTAAAGATGGCTTACGCAATTCGAATCTTTCTACATTGTAGTCCCCAGAAGTTGAGGAATGTAAATTTACTCTAGTTCGAAAAGTATACACATTACGAGGATGAGTATTTGTTCAGTATTAGGCAAAACTGTTTGCAAACTCTCATATTTCAGAATTCGCCTGCTATTTGGGAAGTAGAAATGCGTAGGTAATTCATTTTTCATGAAATAGAAAAGTATCTACAAAAATTTTTTCATATTTTATATTGTAAATCTGTTGTAATTTTGTTGGGAGTTTTGGATTATTTTTACTATTATTGTAAATAAAACTTCACAGTTTTTGATTTTCACTATATTTTGTTAACATGTCAATTGTTTCGCCAATACAAAGTGGCTTCTTCAGATGTATAATACATACTAACTTTTACAACGAGAATATTGAAAGATGAATGAAATATACTATAAGAATGGGGAAACCTGAACGTAATCACTTAGCAGGTAGAAAGTACAAACTGTTAATGACACGGGAAAACACAATAGGCACAAATATGTAATATTACATCTAGAAGAGATTTAAAAAACGGTGAACTATTCATATCTAATTGGTCATTTAACAAATTTTTGGATTGTTTCATACTATTAATTTCAAGAGCTTGGAATAAATTGAGTTTATAGCCTTTCTTTTCTATATGTAATATTTTAAATTCACTATTAAAAATTTGATTTTGTTCTAGGAGATGTGATGCATAAGTAGAATGTAATTTTTCCTTGTCGTAACTTCTTTTATGTTCTGATATTCGAACTCCAAAGTTCCGGCCAGTTTGGCCAACACATACTCTAGGACATGAACTAGCTAGCTTCTAGATCCCTGATTTATTTTGTTGTGTAGTTTTATCTTTTCAATTTTTTTTAATATGTTTTCCAATGGTATTCTCAGTTTTGAATGCTATTTTTAAATTTCGATTTGACAAAAAGGTTGAAATTTTGAGTGTTGGGTCACCTATATAAGTTAATAATTTAAAGTTTTTATCATTATCTATTACGTTCAGATACACTTAAAAAATGGCTGCCCTATACAATCTTCTTGATAAAATATTATCTATTTTTTTTGAGGGTATGCATTATTGCGCGCTATTTGTTTTATGATTTGTAATTCCTTAGTGTAAGTTTCTTGCGATAACGGTATATTAATGAGTTTATTTATCATTCTATTAAATGCTGCTAATTTATGTTGGTAAGTATGTAAAGATGAATTGTGTATCGTGAGGTCCGAATGGGATGGCATATGGAAAATCGAAAATGCATGTTTATTGCTATTTCTTCCTATTGTCAAATCCAAAAAATTAATAGAACCTTCTGTTCTAAATTTGAAATTTGTCAATAATGGCTAAAGTAGGTGGTATCTTTTAGTAACATAATAGGCACCTATATTTTTCAATGTAGGATCATTATATGCTCGTACAAGCGCTATGTTATAATACGGGCGTTATTCAAGTTCTTTATGCATCCAGGAATGCTTTTTACACTTCATCCCCCAGATGAAGTAGCATAATTGCTGGCCTTTGATGAAAGTTGAAAGAGCTCACTAGGTTCCTCAAATCAGATGAAGAAAAAGCGACCCTTCTATGTTTGACAAAGGCAAAATCCTGAATTCCTGGAATGCGATATGCAGTGACAGAAGCCTTCATTACCTGAAAGTTATTTTTCCGGCTGCAGTTATTATTCTCGCAGGGATTTATCTTTTCAAGTAATTGTGAAAAATTACTGCTCTGGCGAAAAGTGATCTTGTCGCCTGCCAAATAACAAAGAATACATTTTAATATTGAGAGTCGGATTTGCTTTAAAAGCAATTGCATATTTCCTGAAATGTGTTTCGCGTTTTCATCAGGAAAGTGAGAAAATATTTCTGATAACATAAAAAATGCTTGACGTCTATCTTTTTTCTTCGAGAAATAGTACACGAAAGGTGTTTTTATGAAGACTGGAGTATTGTGATCTTTATTGTTATCTTTGATTTTTCATTATTTATTCTATGAGTTTCACAAAAAATTATTTTCTCGCTTTCAATATAAATATGTTCTCAACTGATTCAGCTGATGATATATTAATATATTTGTGTTATAATTGAATAGATCATATATCCATTCCATACCGAGAATTTTTTCATTATTTCTAAAAAGATCGTTAAATGTTTCCAATACTTGAATAGCAATACATTTCGACAGCAAATTATGATTCGAATAAAGAAGAATTGATATTAGACATTCGTTTATATTGAACATGATTGAGATGAAAGATAAATGTGAATAAAAGAAAAAAATACTTTTGTTTTAGTAAATTAAGTTCCTGGTACATATGTTTCTTCTTCTTGATAATATTTTTTCAGCTGTAAATTATAGGTATGTACAGGGTAGCCAATTTTCGATGTTTGTACGGAGTATCTCAGTAACTATAGAAGGTAAAAAAAATGGAGGCCGCATACTCAATCTCTTTTGTCGAGTCAAACTCGCTGGCGAAACCCAAAATTCGCTGTCTTCTTTAGTTTTCGAGTTATAAACAAAAATTTCATTTTTCTACTTTAAGACAAGTGTGCATATCATGGTTGTTTGTGAAGTTACGAGATAATAACTTTTACATAATTTAGGCACTTTTTTCTGTATAAAACAGTGGTAGAAATGTATTTTTTCAAATGGGAATAATGGTTGGCTGTGGTTTGGTTGGATCGGATTTTTTCCGATATATGTCAGGTTGCTTTTGATATGTAAGGTTTTAATAGCAAGAATAAATTTTAGTTCATTACCTTTTGCGTTTTTATATGTACCTATTCCATGTAGGCAGGTGACATCTATGACATAGCTTGTCCATTTCTTTCCATCATAATATCAACTAACTGATTTAATCGTAAAAAAAATTGTGATATTACATCTGAGATATATTTCAATGGCTATCCAGGAAGAAGACAACCTAATAAATCTATTTTCAACTGATGGAAAGAAAATCTAATTAATTGTGAATCAATTACAATAAATGTTCAAACTTATGTTCATTGTGGTTGATACATAAATTACATCTCTTTATAACATTTTGAACTGCATTATGAATATGAATATTTGAAACTGAATTCACAAAGTATAAAATTTACGTGGCTGTCGTATTTTAACGTATCATATATATCAAGAAAATCATAATAACCAACGGTACTACGAAATTTTGAATCAATAAATTATTGAGGAATTCATGGACAATCCACCCTTAGTTGAGACACAAAATCAGTTCTTCCAACATGATGGTTCACCGCCTCATAATATAAGTACCGTTTCAGAATTGTTTAATACTAATTTTGGAAATAACTGGATGATGAATAATATTCCAGTGAGGTCGCCACCACAATCACCTGACTTTAACACCACTGGATTTTTTCTTTTGAGGATATATAAAAGACAATTATATAAGAAAACCAGTAACAATATAAATAAACATAGACACAATTTTATTGAATGTGAATTATATTTCAAATATTGATATATATATATATATATATATATATATATATATATATATATATATATATATACATATGCATAATGCAGTTTAGTATATTATAAAAATAGGTATGTAATTTATGTATGAACCATAAAGAACATCAGTTCTTCAAAACATTTATTGTGATTTGTATTATTTTCTTATAGTTGTAATGTCTTATAAAATTAGATGTAAATCTCTAGATTATACAGAAAAAAAGTAGATACCTTAAAAATGTCTCGTAATTTCACAACCATGATATGCTCACTTGTCTGAAAGTCAAACTTTTGTTTATAACTCCAAAATAAAAGACGATTTCATATTTTGGTTTTCGCCATTAAATTTGACTCGAAAAAAGAGATCAAAAATGCACTCTCCATTTTTTACCGAGATACCCCATACAAACATCGAAATTTGCCCACTCTGTAAGCACTCTTATCGTCACACCGCAAGCGTTGTATTAATAAAGACAAATATGAGCGAAATTATTTTTTTTTAACTTTCTGTCTACAAGAAAATGATTAAAAAAATATTTATGAATTACTACGTGAAAACTAGAGGGGGAGGGAGGGGGTCTTGGAATATACTACGGATGGTCACCGACGGGGGGGAGGGGGATAAAAAGTTGTAAAAAATAGGTCACGTAGTTTGGGTACGTTCCCTAATTGCCTTATTTATAAGATCACTAGCAAGGTTATTATATTAGGAGAAAACACTCATTTAACTTTTCGATCTTTCCCTGCAATTTTTCATTATTTTCAGTAACAATTTACTACAGCAGCTGATGGAATCCTTATAATGAAACACGTTGACGACTTATTTTGAAAAGAGCTGAAAAATTTATCTGATTTTCATTAAGATTCACGCCAAGTACATATCCTATATCCACATTCTTCGTTTCATCAAATTTTTATCTTTTCGGTTTCAACAATATCCATAATTAAAATATATTAGAAAAAGATTCCAAAATCTCATCAAGAAGAAAAGTCCCCACGAATTATATATATATATATATATATATATATATATATATATATATATAAATATATATATATATTTATATATATATATATAAATATATATATATTTTTATTTAATATATATATATATATATATATATATATAATATATATATATATATATATATATATATATATATATATATATATATATATATATATATATATATATATATATATATATATATATATATATATATATATATATATATATATATATATATATATGTTTATATATATACATGCAGTGGGTCTACGTGAGTAGTGAGTAAACTACACATGGAAAACATTTTTGTTATTAGTTTTATCAAAAAATTTATCCTCTATAAAAAGTTCTGCATATTCTAAAATTTCAAACAACCATGAGATGATTTTAATTATATCAGTCGTATACGAGGTTTGGCAAAAAAGTTTTTATTGATCAGGAATAAAGTACCTTCATTTTTGGACATATTAAAAATTTTGTTCTGATAAAAAATAAGGGTTTGAAAATAATTCTCAAATGTTCAATATTGTTGATTTAAAAAAAATAAATTGATATCTAATGTTTGAATTTATGAAGAATACATTGTTTTAATAAAATCAATGATAAAAATATTTACCATATGTAGCCAACTTAAGACACAATGTATATACAGTGTGTTCACGTAAGTTTTTCATTATTAGTTTTATCAAAAAACATGTGATTTTTATAAACAGTTCTGCATGTTTTAAAACCTTCACGCATCAAGAGCGACAAGACATATGATACATTGTTAGAAAGGGGAAAAAAATTCGATTCAACCAAACCTCAGCCAACTATGATTCCCATTTAAGAATACATCTTAAGGCCATAACTCGAACGGGCATTTTTTGCAAATATTCTCGACGCCATTGAATTATACATATAAGAGTGCCTCAAGAATGTAAAAGTTATTATCACGTAGTTTCATAAACAACCATGATATTCACACTTGTTTAAAAGTCGAAATTTATTCATCCTGTATATAAACATGTATATATATATATATATATATATATATATATATATATATATATATATATATATATATATTTATATAAAATGAAGTGAACTAGGACATTTATTTGATTATATAACTCATGTGTGAATGAGCCAATAGAATCCAAGAATTTTGCGATAAGTGAATATACCCTTGACGACGTGATATAATCGTTTTGATGTTTCGCCTCGTGTCAAAATGTATGAATATTTTCATATTGACGGTGTTTTGATGTTTGTCAAAAAAAATTAATATTTTTTATTCGTTATATAATCGTAACGAATACCACTTGAGCAATCGAAAATAATCGATTATACTGACCTCGGCACTCGGCGTATTTTTTTAAAACACCACGTCTCGTGACTCGGTAGTATAATCGATTATTTTCGATGCTCTTGTGATATTATTACTGAAACTAATCAAACAAACCTCCTAGCGGAGCTGGTTATACGAGTTCACGAAACATCGAGATGCCTCCATATACCTTGGATGGTGTATGTTAGAAACATTAAGTTGTTTATCACAATCAATGGTAATGATAGACAGTCTGTTTCGCCCTTATTTGGGGCTCATCAGTATCATCCATCGATCGAAAGTGATAACCAACCAAATATTTCCAACGGCGTTATATTTTCTTTCCAGTGACTATATGGCATATAAATATGACACAGCGCCACCAGTCGGAAACGAATGAACCACATCTTACAGATAGAAGAAAACATTTCGGCAACGAGAACTCGTACGTCCTGACACCCGAAGGTGGTTACTATATTCGCTAAGCAAGAGTAAAGTTTTATATTTATATATATATATATATATATATATATATATATATATATATATATATATATATATATATATATATATATATATATATATATATATATAAATATATATATATATATATGATAATATGTGGTTCAATTGTTTCCGACTGGTGGCGCTGTGTCATATTTATATGTCATGGAGTTACTAGAAGAAATATGTATGATCGTTTGAAATGTTGGTTTGGTTATCACTCTCGGTGGATGGATGATACTGATGAGAAAATGTCTGTCTATCAATGTCCATCGCTTGTGATAAACAAATTAACATTTCTATCAATTACCGTCTAGGGTAGATGTTGATATTTCCATGCTTCGTGAACTCTTATAACCAGCTCCGCTAGGAGGTTTGTTTGATTAGTTTCAAATAAACGTCCTAGTTCACTCAATTATATATATATATATATATATATATATATATATATATATATAATTATATATATATATATATATATACACATGTACAATTATATAATATGTTAGTTGATTTTTTTTTTTGAAATATGCTGAAATGAAGAATTAGTGTGTATTAGGTTTATAATATTGATGTATATATATATATATATATATATATATATATATATATATATATATATATATATATATGTATGTATGTATAAAGATATTTTTCTATTTCGATTTTTTCTGACAAATTTATAATTTTGCTCATCTATCCGATTCAGTTATTTTAATGGACTTTCAAATTTATGGCAAATTGGTGGTTTCAATGGCAGCTAGATTGATTGGATAAATTATACACTTTTGAATATTATATCTATAGAATATTTCAAGTTGTAGCCCCATATATTTCACAGTAAAGCAGGTATAATTTTAGAATAGCTTTTTAATAATGTGTGGTCAGATATTTTGGAATTTCAGAAAAATGGGGTGTTCTGAAGGAAATTATGGTCTACTGATTCAAAAACACCTTTTATTACAGGGATTATGTTAACCAACCCGTTAACCAAGTCCATTATGTTGAGAACATATTTAATTTGATGATGTCCACCCAAATTGATGGGTCAACAAAATATTTTATTAGTTTTTCCAGGTATAAATTTTTCATGTTGTGAAGATTATTGATTATTTTACAACTCTTTATACTATATACTTCTATAGGTACTGGAATCTGAACGAATGGATGAATAGTAGCTAGAGACTTTGCCATAGAATTTGATATCATGGTTGATTTTCTGAGAAAAAAACGAATATATATTTATATATATATATATATATATATATATATATATATATATATATATATATAAGATATATTGCCGTATTATTGAAAACTAAGTAAAAAGTGGGTACTCGGCAAAGAGAGGGGCTGGATAATTGACAAAACAACCAATTGCCAATTTACATCTATATTTCGGCCCTATGTTGGGACCTTCATCAGGATGCTGAAAATTACACGCGAATCAGACCAAATAAACAGGTACAAAGTTAAAAGCTTGATAACGGATACCCTAGAAAAGTTCTAAACAATGTGATTTTCCAATCGCATGTCAACAGAGTGTTACCAACGAACCTGGAGCCCTTGACACCTGGTTTGCAGAGCAGCACTGCGGAGCAAGAGATCGTGTTACCCGGTACAGTCGGATTACAGCAGGACCATCCACTGTCAGACATGTCGGTGTCAGTTCTTCCAACAAGGTTTGTTTCGCTTCCTTTTCTTCCTTCCCTCACGAGCAAGTTGTCTCACATTTTTGCTGTGGTTGAGAACATCAAGATTGCTAGGTATAACCTGTTTACCAATAGACACATCTTTTCACATTTAAAAGACAGAGTGCCACTCCTGAATCGTTCGGATTGTGTTTATTCCATTCCTTGCCATGGTTGTCCAGGTATATACATCGGGCAGACTTCTCAGACGCTTAAAAGACGTTTTTCATTGCACAGAAGTGACATTCGGTTGCACCCAGATAGATGTGCCCTTGCCATGCATGCAGCGAACTTTGACCATAATTTCGATTTCGATAATGCCAAAATTCTAGCTTCACAAACAAATCTTGAAAAACGAAATTTCCTGGAAATGTGTTTTATTAACGAGAACAAGTTATGTGTTAATAAGAAGACAGACATCAATAGTTTGAGCAATATTTACAGCTATTTACTTACCTTCAATGGGCCCAACTCAGATAATAACTTTGATTCTGAACACTCTTTGGAAGAATAAGAAGATCTTTTATGGTTGTCTGGCGGTCGAGCGTGTTGGTGGTATTTCTCTGTGGTTCGTTTTTTGACGTGAATTGTATTTTATAACCTCTTTGTTTTTTGTTTTGTTGAATTCTATGTGTCACAGTATCGCTAGGATCTTAATATTGCTAAATTAATATGTATTTTACAAATTGTTCTCTAGAACTTATTATGTACAACTAGCCAATGTGTAAGTAAGCTTTTAACTTTGTACCTGTTTATTTGGTCTGATTCGCGTGTAATTTTCAGCATCCTGATGAAGGTCCCAACATAGGGCCGAAATATAGATGTAAATTGGCAATTGATTGTTTTGTCAATTATCCAGCCCCTCTCTTTGCCGAGTACCCACTTTTTACTTAGTTTTATATATATATATATATATATATATATATATATATATATAAATATATAGATATATAGAAATATATATATATATATATATATATATATATATATATATATATATATATATATATATATATATATATATATATATATATATATATATATATATATATATATATATATATATATATATATACCGTAGTTGCGGGTTACTTTGGCTTCTTTTCTCTTATATTTTAAGAAATTCCTTAAATGTATGGACTGTGATAGACTTTTAAGTGTTATAGCATTTTTATTTGACAAACAGGGATGGAAGCTAGTTATTAGTATTTAGACATTAAGCAAAAAGTTCGTAAAAATGTAATTTTTATATTTTTAAAATTTGAGCCAAAGTTGTTCTTCGAAGAGTGATACTTTGACTCGCAAGTTTTTTTGGTACCAAACCTATACTTAAGTAGGTATTGGGGCAAAGTAAGGCATTTGAAATAATTCAAAACAAAGCAATTGATCGTACAATGTCTTTAATTTAACAAAAACTTCAAGAATAAAGTTCTCTTATGCTCTACTTAGAAACTAGATTTGTACTTTAAGGAACATTCTGTTATTTTCTTCAGAAGTTAGCAATCTAATTCAGGTATTGAGAACCAACCCTTTTTTTCAAATTTGGGAGCATTTATCTTAGAGATAATACTTTCCCAATTCAAGAGCTGCTAGTCCGTATAGGCTGGCCACCGCCAAAACAGTTTTCGTCTTTTCATGAAACTCAGGAGGGCCCCCTCTTCACTTACATCAGAAGTGACCTGGCCAAGATATATTCGTGTGTTCCACTTGACCAGAACAAAGTCTCCTTTGGATATATTTTTAGCCTGAATCTTATCGTGAGAATCCACATCTTTATCTATAGCAATGGAAGTCTTCATCGATAATTCTTCAAACAGAATCACAGTCATATCAGGCCGTTCTTTGTTGGCATTTGTCGTTTGGGAATTTGTAGCGTCCTGTTCAAGAAACTTTTCTAGCAGATTTGAAGACGCTTCTGGATATTCCTTAGCGTAACTTTTTGCAGCCAGCTCTTCAGATAAGATAACAGGTGAGATTAGGTTTTTTTCAGCACATAATGTCGGCGTGTTGGCCTCATCTTGGAACGCAGGTAAGTTGCTCTCTTTTTCATATTTTAATTTGGGGTTTTCAATGATGCTTACTGAATTTGAAATTGGAAAATCTTCATCTTCATCACCCCAAGACATCACTTGGTCTTCAGTAGAAGATGCAAGACTCATATCCAAATCACTGACACTTGTTGAGGATGTTGATTCGTTTCGTTTTTGACGTTTTTTCGTAACTTCTCTCTTCATTTTTCTAATTTTAGGTTGTTGCTGGCCAGATGGACCTGAGTCTGCTAGATCTGCAGCACAGATAGATTTTCCGGGGGCTACACTATTTTTTTTCTTTTTAGCAGTCTTCGTTTTCGGACAAATATTGGACCGATTGTGCATTATCTTTTGCATGAAAGAATCTCCGATAAGTTCTGTATCAACAATTCGATCCTGCCTTGGCAGTCGGCTTAAAGGCTGTTCTTTATCAATAGGAAATATCCCTGATTTCCTAAATCCCGCAATTAAGTTTTCTTTTGTTTCAGTCAATGAGTCAATAGCACGTTTCAATAGATTAGGAAATTGGTCTTTTGGTGTGGTAGGAAGCAACCTTCCAGACTGACTTTTTTTCCAGTCCTACAGGACTTGTCGCCACTTGCATTTTAGTGGCCGGAAGTAAGCAACATCTAATGGTTGCAAAATATGCGTTGAATTAAGGGGCAGACAAATGAAGCTAATGTTATGTTTTTCACATTCTGACAAGACGTTAGGATTCATGTGCGACGACAGGTTGTCGCCAATAACCACCTTCCGTCCTTCTTTCTTCTTTAGAATAGGAATGAGATGGGTGACAAACCAGTCCTCAAAGGTAACTGAGTCAATCCATCCGCTTTTGGTCCTGTTGTATTTAGCATTTTTTGGGCCATTATTAGTCCGTGTTGACCAGAGGTGTTCCGACTTATAAATTATATAAGGCGGAACCTCTTCACCAGCAGCATTACCACAAAACATCACCGTAAAGCTGACTTTGGCTCAAGAGCTAAAGTAACCCGAATATATGAGTCAAAGAACCCCCACAGTTAGTTCATAATAAATCAGTAACTAAACTTGCAATAAAACAAAATTTTCTAGTATTAAAGTACTTCTAAACACATTTTCGACCCAAGCAAATCTAATATTGAAGTTAACTTACCTTAAAAACTCCGATACACAATAAAGTTTGCAGATGTCAAATAAGTACTTGATGACAGCAGGTAAGGTCAACATATAAATGACGTTTTAAGACCGCGAGAAATATATTGTTAGTAATGAAAAATAGGCGCCAGAAACGACATCTAACAATTACGAGTCGAACTAAATCGTTAACTGTCGTTGCTACTGAGAGGCGGGAAATTGAATATTTGTTTTGTTTTGAGCCATAGTTACCCCCTAGAGCTAAAGTAACCCGCATCTACGGTATATATATATATATATATATATATATATTTATATATTTATATATTTATATATTTATATATTTATATATTTATATATTTACATATAGATTGAATGTAAGAATAGTAACGTATTATATGATTTTATTTAACGTGAAAATTGTCCAAATATCTAGAAGAAAACTTTATATCTTATCTTCCTGCTCATACCACTCTTGTATGTTTCTGTAACTTTACATACACAAATTTATTTGTTGTACTTCCAACTTGTTTCAAATATTTACCGTAAACTTTTTTCTCGCTGCAAACTACCTCTCCAACATAATAATATGATTTGTTCTTTCGGTCCAATTTGGTCAGCCAAAATTCGCCCCCTCTCATTTTTTCATTACTAATATTCATTTAATTACATCATTGTTCACAACAGGATATCAATCAACATCATCAGAATCAGATACTTGTAATCCATCAATTTTTTCGTCTTTGGGGGATGAGGAGATTTGTTCAACTATTCTTCTAGTTACAGTCTGGCTAAAAAAAAATTCTTGTACCTTGAGAAACGCCGCTTGTACTAGTCTAAAGGTAGAACAATAATGGAGGCCGAAGCAACAAGATTGTACTGGTTTCTACTAAAATCAATGTACTTTGGTAGTTTATGCAATTTATCCATTAAACTTATTCCCTAATAATGAGGAATATCTACACGTAGCTTATATGAATATTTTACTATGAATTAGTACTTACGTTGATGATTAACATAATTGAACTATACCTTCGTATAGTTCAACGTTCCAACGATTTGGAGTCCTTTATACATATTTTAGATAAATATATGAATAGGTACATATATATATATATATATATATATATATATATATATATATATATATATATATATATATATATATATATATATATATATATATATATATATATATATATATATATATATATATATATATATATATATATATATATATATATATATATACAGTGGCGCACCCAGGGGGAGCCATGGGGCTGCAGCCCCCCCCTGAGATTTATTGTAGTAACAAAAGAATTGAGATTACTAAGATAATAATTGTAAAATGAGCTCATCTACTACTATAAAATGGTTCACTATCGGTCAACCATAAGACCTATTATGATTTACCGGATACGGGATGTGCGTTTTCTATTTAAATTTAAGGAGGTAAATTTTGATTCAGCCCCCCCCCGAAACTCAATCCTGGGTGCGCCCTTGTATATATATATATATATATATATATATATATATATACATATACCTATTTGTTTTTATATAAATATATACTATTTTCTTCAATGGTATAGCAATAACCGGTATTCCAATGTGAAAGATAGAATTTGTTTAATTTTGTTAGTGTTTCTTTCCGAAATAACACTTCATCAAGTAATTACACGTTTACGCATGAGTTAATGCAAATTCATACAACGGAAGGAAATGATTATGAAATTTACTCATAGCTCGTTTGATATCTTACGTCAGGTTTGTATTTGAGCCTACTATACTAATAATGATTATGATTCCAAGGACCAAAAATAAATAGGTCAGTAATAGAAATAAACTATTTTCATTTATAGAAAACACATTCATGAGTATCAGATTTCTAGTTTGCTACCAGCAGAGTCCGCCTGAGCCCTGAAAACCATACGTAGAAAAGAATTCAATAAAGCTCTACTGATGGCTGTACAAAGAAAATGCTTCAGTCAGTTCCCGGAATGATTGTCCTATGAAACTCAATAGGTTTTCATAGAGGCTTAAAACGTTTCACACTACAAAGAGATCTTTTATATTATTTTGTGAATGAAAAAAAATGTCAAAGGTGTACGTTAAGTGTTCTTTATTTTGCGTCAGTGAAGGGAATGCAATAAATTAAACACCGAGCATTCTGTCCTCAAACAAATGAGCATTGACAGCTCTTTTTAATTACGGCAGATTGGATTCTTTTAAATTAGTTTCATCGCCCTCTGTAAAATTGACTTTTCAGCATATTCTCACACTGGGGACATTTCCGATATAATTTATTTCTCAATCGTTTCGCAGCTTGTTAGAATTTCTTTTGTAATCGAATGAACATAACATTTCGAAATTTCAATCAAGAGCCGTGGTACTAGTAATTCAATAATTAAAACTTTTGAAAGAGATCAATATATTCAGATATTTTGAATCCTTTCTTTAAAGCACATATAAATAATTATATATATGTATATATATATATATATATATATATATATATATATATATATATATATATATATATATATATATATATATAATCTCTTGATAATTATTAGCAATAACAGGCTTGTTGAATCTTATCTTAGTTTTTTAAGATTCAACAAGCCTGTGTTATTGCTGATAATTATCAAGAGATTAGAAATAGTTCACAGGCAACAACAATTCGATTAAATAATTATATAAATATATATATATATATATATATATATATATATATATATATATATATATATATATATATATATATATATATATATATTCAAGCAATTGTATCGGGAAGCGGTCAGTGTTGATTGAAATCTCAATTATTCTCGATATTTCGCCATTTATTTTATGGCTTCTTCAGGAGAAGCTACAAAGTATAATGTTACAGTCAAATATATATAGAGATTTTCTACCATTACATACAGAGATTATTAACACACACACATATCAAAATAATAAAAAATAAAAATAATAAACATCGACTATCACAGATGAGAACAGAAAAACAAATGACCCCGTACGAAAACAACAAGGAGTTAAACTTCATCTAGAATATTACAGTAAATGCCACTAAGTTGATTTGTATCCGTTTTATAGTCTAGTGCATTTTGTGTTTTTACAATATGGTACATTTCAAGAAAAATACGATTTTTATAATTATTTTCGTCTAATATCTTCACATCTTCGAATTTAAATGATGTCCTGTTTTCAAATGATGATCTGTAAGAGCACACGATCCTTTTTTTATCTTGCAATCACTCCTGTGCTGCGTAATTCTTTGTGTCAACCACTGACCAGTTTGACCTATATAGCATCCATTACAATTGCAGCAGTCTATTTTATAGATGACATCACTTTTTAATAGTGGTGGAGTGACGTCTTTTAACTTTGAAATGAGTTTTTATTAGTCAAGGTGTTATGTTTCTCTATGCTGATGTCTTTGTACTGTTTAAGAAGTGCGATAACATTGTTTGTTAATCTATCTACATTAGTCAATTTAAAATATTTTTTGCTGGTGGGGTTGTCACTTGGTGGTTTATGGTAAAGTTTTGTATCATAAATGAGGCGTCTGAGTATGATGTATCCAGGGTATCATACGAGGATATATTGAAAAATTCTGAGCCTACTAGGCCTACTAGGACCAAACAAAATTTCAATGTCAAAATATTCTATTACCCAACATATTTTCCTCTTAATTGTATACATTTATTACGGCTCAAAAAAAAAGACCTCTCAAAAAAATGTTTCTTCTTGCTCTGCAAACCAGACATCCACAGCTTTTATTACCTCCTCGTTGGAAGAAAATTTACGACCTTTTAAACTTTTTTTCAGTTGAGGAAAGAGATAGTCGGACGAAGTCAAATCTGGTGAATAAGGGGGTTGTTCTAGTAATTCAAACCCTAAATCACGAATTTTTTGCATGGAAACATGAGATTTGCGAGCAGGGGCAAAAACAAAACACCTTCTGATAGCTTTCCGCGTCTTTTCTCTCTAATTTTTTCCCGTAGAGTGGTCAGTGATGTCGAATAGTAATCTTCAGTTATTGTTCTACCCTAATCCAAAAAATCAATCATGATTACTCCATGGCAATCCCAAAAAACTGAAGCAAGAACTTTTTCAGCAGATTTTTGGACACGAAACTTCTTAGGTCTTGGAGAACTGGAGTGTCGCCATTCCATCGATTGTTGCTTTGTTTCTGGATCGTAGAAATGTACCCAAGTCTCATCCATAGCAACAATTCGATTTAAGAAGTCTATATCGTTTTCAAATCGAGTACAGACCGAACGCGATGCTACTACTCTTGCACGCTTTTGGTCAACATTCCAACATTTGGGGATTCATTTTGCAGCAATTTTTCTCATGTCCAAATTCACTTGAACTATATGATGAACGCGTTCGTATGAAATATTTAGTGCTTCAGATATCCGTTTTAGCCCAATTCGACGGTCTGTTCAAATCATGTCATTAACTGCATCGATATTTTCGGGGACTGACACAGAAACTGGCTTTCCCGATCGGTCATCATCTTCAATGGAAAATTTACCTCTTTTGAAGCTTGCAGTCCAATTTTTCAGGGGCGGATACGAAGGACATTCATCACCAAGGGTATTAAGCATATCTTTGTAAATCTGCTTACCTCTTAACCCTTTTAAATACAGGTACTTGATGATGGCTCGATATTCCAATTTTTCGATTTTCACAATTTCGGTGGACATATTTTTTCTTTCAATTTATTGCGTAACTTTGGTTTACTTTTTTGACGTCAAACTTTACTTTGACACTTCTAATAAGTTATTGTTCGTTACTATGGTAACGCAATATTTTGTTTATGCAGGGAACTGGTCTAGGCTAACTAGATATCAATACTTCCTCGTATATATATATATATATATATATATATATATATATATATATATATATATATATATATAATATATATATATATATATATATATATATATATATATATATATATATATAATATATATATATATATATATATATATATATATATATATATATATATATATATATATATATATATATATATATATATATATATATATTATATATAGACGTATCATATATTTCTGGAAATCTGGAAATTTGTAAGATTAATATTAGTATAAATACATTTTGTGGTGTGCAATTTGCACTGATTTCTAGTGCATTCCATTTAGACCATTATCGCAATATTTCGTGCTACACAATATAATAAAATTCATAATGATAGCTTATCAGAAGGAATGAAATATCTGACTTAGAAGCTAAATAAATGCACTCTTACAATTTTGTGGTGAGCATTGCTAATAAAATGAAGACTGGCTTATTCATCTTCCAGCAAAGTTTTGCTAGCAAACCGACAGTAAGTCCGGACAGGTTCGCATTCCCGTCTATTCATTAATTTTAATGGAAGGTTGGGATGCCGACCGTTTAACACGTCATAAGTAGACGTACAGAATGAGCGGCGAAGAAACGGCCCCGACGAGATTTGGTTTGAACACTTAGATAATTATAATATACATAGCTCGAAAATGCAACTTGATACAATGATATATCGGGATAATGACATACCCTAAAATTTAGCTATAAACATTTTCGCACAATTACGGAAGTACAACATTCAGTAAATAAAAACGATAATGGCGAAACTGTGATTCTGTTTTCAATCAAAAACTAGTACTATGATTAAGACAAACAGAAGCTCAGAGAGGATATTTTTCCCTATTTGCTTAAAATATAATTCATTAAATCTCAAGGATATTTCCTTCATCTGAATATAAATATTGATTTTATAAATATATATATATATATATATATATATATCTATATATATATATATATATATATATATATATATATATATATATATATATACATACCTATATATATATATATATATATATATATATATATATATATATATATATATATATATATATATATATATATATATATATATATATATATATATATATATATATATATATATATATGTATATATATATATATATATATGCGCTTGATTAGTTTTTGTTCCAGATATCGTGTTTGAATTTTGATATCTAATAGATATTACTCATCTGATGGTACAAATATTTGTGTGTGTAATGGGATCAAAATGACGTCGAGTACTTCTGCAATATGTGATGAAAAAAGTGTTAGATGTGTGTATAGGTTTCATATAAAAGTTTGTGAATGATCTAATACTATCCATCATTCAGTGTGAACCTCTCAATAGCTCAGATAACTAGATTCAGTTTACGGTGGAAATGTAGGATAAACATTTATTGGAGCGTTTGCTGTACAACTTGCTTAAAAAAACACCATTTTTTATACTGTTTCATTTTGTTTTACTTCGACAGAAATTAATGTATTCAAAAAATTCAAAGTCTTCAAACCGAAACAGTGAAAACAGTGTTACGAACAAATAAGCACCACCATCTTCACATATGCTCATAATGATGGAATTGTTGGATGTAAGTTCTTTGTAAAAATAACATGTTATGTTATTCATGAATAAAAATTGAATAGAGATATAAGCTAGACAGCATTTTTCTGATGATTCTAACGAACAATGAGATTCATCCGTATTCAACAAGAAATTGAAATTTTATTTGCGGTTGCTGGTTGTGCTTGGCAGGCTTCAATGTTGCATCTAGATCTTTCACAGTTCAATGAGTTACCATTTGCGGTCCAGGATCAACATTCATTGAATACTTTTGAACATGCCTCAAAAAATTATCTGAAATCTTGAAAATAACTACTACTGTTTCATGTTATTGAATATTATTCTAATGAAACACTAGTACTACGGACATTAATTATTATAATATAAATATATCACAAGTTGAAAGTCACACCCACTGCAATCCTTTGTGGTAAGACATATATTCGACATACTACTCAGTGTTTAAAAAGCCGTATAGCAATGCATAAGCATGATACTAGAAAAAATCATCAGAGTTGTACATTTTCAATTTATGCTGTTCAGAATGGGCATACAATTGATACCTAAAATAGCAGAAAAGTGTCAAGGATATAACAAAATATTGATACTGGATATGATTAACATCAGCAAAAGAAAAAACCCTATAACCAAGAAAACAGATATAAACTAGCTGAGTATTTACTCTTTACTCATATATACTCAAATAACCAACTTCAAGCCTTGTCAAGATGTATAAGATGTAATATTGTGATTTTAAGAAGGTGTGATGAAGATTGTTTCAATATATATATATATATATATATTTATATATAAATATATATATATATATATATATATATATATTTATACAAGGAGTATTGCCGTAACTTCTAACTTATAAAAGGTTATATTGGGCACTCGGCAAAAGGAGGCTAGATTTAAATCAAACAACCATTGGTCATGAACATCTATATTTCGGTCCTTAGATTGGGACCTTCATCAGGATGCTAGAAGTCAGAGAACTCAAATAGTAACACAACAGATCAACAAAAACTGCAAGAAGTGGAGAAGCCACACAAAACTACACTTATAAAGTTACTTACATGTGACGAGTTGTGAAAATAGAACGGCGAAAAACGAATGGCTCGAAGGGAGCATCCAAAAATTTATTTAAACACAAACAAAAGCATAATGATGACAAATATAAAAGGAGATATTAAATATCTGGCACATGATAATCAGCCAAAATTAACGTCAAAAAAGACCGGCTTCAACATGGCCAAGTCAGGTTATGCAGTGATTGACAACTAATGAAAATGGAACAGTCTTGACAGACCGACCACAGAAAAGCGAGAAAAAATGAAATCAGTGGTGACAATCTAAGGACCGAAATATAGATGTTCATGACCAATGGTTGTTTGATTTAAATCTAGCCTCCTTTTGCCGAGTGCCCAATATAACCTTTTATAAATATATATATATATATATATATATATATATATATATATATATATATATATATATATATATATATATATATATATATATATATATATATATATATATAAAAATATATATATATATATATATATATATATATATATATATATATATATATATATATATATATATATATATATATGACACTTTTCTGCTATTTTTAGGTACACCATCAATTTAATGCCCATTCTGAACAGCATAAATTGAAAATGTACAACTCTAATGTTTTTTTCTAATATCATGTTTATGTGTTGTTATACGGCTTTTTAACCACTGGGTAGTATGTCCAATATATGTCTCACCACACAGGATTGCAGTAGCTGTGGCTTAGGATCTTTCAACTTGTTATATAGATTTGATACAGTCTCTATATTATAATAATTTTTCTTTTTTAATAATCTATAACATGAAACAGTAGTAGAAAGTAGTTAATGGAACGTGTTTTTCAAGATTTCAGGTAATTTTTTAAGGTAGGCTTAAAAGTATTCAATGAATGTTGATCCTGGACCAAAAATGGTTACTCCTTGAACTGTGAAAGATTTAAATGCAGTATTGAAGCTTGCCATGCAGAACCAGTAACGGCAAATAAAATTTCAATTTCTTGTTGAATACGGATAAAACTCATTGTTCGTTAGAATCATTCGCAAAATGCTGTCTGGCTTAAATCTGTATTCGAATTTTTTCCATGAATAACATAACATGATATTCTAACAAAGAATTTACATCCAACCATTCCATCACAATGAGCATATGTGAAATTGGTGGAATTTATTTGTTCGTAATACATTTTTCACTCTTTCGGTTCGAATACTTTTCGAATTTTTTGAATACATTAAGTTCTGTCGAATTAAAGTAAAATGACGCAGTATATAAAATGGTGTTTTTCTAGCAAGTTCTACAGAAAACGTTCCAACAAATGTTTATCCTATATTTCCATGGTAAACTGAATCAAGCTATCTGAGCTATTGAGAGGTTCTAGTAAAGTCACCACACTGGATGATGGTACAGATAATATTAAGTCATTCACAAAATTTTATATGAAACCTATACACACATCTCACAATTTTTCCATCACATACCTATTGCAAAAGTATTGGGCTTCATTTTGATCCCATTACACACACAAATATTTATACCATCAGACGAGTAATATCTATTATCAAAATTCAAACACGATATCTGGAAGAAAAACTCTTCAAGCAAGTTCGTTTATTCTCGACAAAATTCCCCTTCATCTACAAAACCTCCATCACCAAATATGTTGATCTTAACATAGGTTTTACATAATTGGATCATAAATATTTTTCTGTTTTGTTCTTTTATTTTAATAGATTTTTGTTTTGTCCAGCTATTGAAAGTGTTTTTTGTTTGATTATTTGTCATTTTTGAACTTTATTTTTAACTCTTCATATGTGCTTCGTCTACAAAATTTTGTAATTTTATATGACAATAAAGCTATTTCTCTCTCACCAATGGCTTGTAAACTAACGAAACAAATTGCATACATACATAGATACCAAGGCACCGAAAGGAAACTTTATAGTTTTGATGTTGGTCCCTGAATACTTTCAACAAAAGGTCTAGAAAGTAGGTATATAAACTTAATGCACATTTCAGTACACAGGGAATTATAACAATCCACTATTTTAGAATGTTGTTCATCTATCATATCGTTCCCATATAATTTAGTATGGAATTTTCGCAGTTAATTGATATATGCATTTTCGGTTGGTACTCTTCCTTTTTCATTACAATCGTTAGAATTACCTTTATCATTCAAAACGATCAACCTTTTAGTTTCTCTATAGAATGTTCCAGTTTTATATGAAACGTCTTTATTACTATGTAGGTAATTTGTAATTATACTGATTAGTCACACTATTTCTTATGATGTTCATATCTTCTTCAGACATATAAAACTATCGAAAATCAATCTGTTAATAGTTGAAATGTGATACCCATTTTTTGACATCAGCTGAAATGGTTACTGTAGAGTGATTATTAAACCATCTATTTTGGGTTATATGATGTGAGAAAATCAACGTTATATTTATCATGTGATCTTTTAAGCTTACTCATATTTACTCATTTCATTTCATTTCATTGTCTTATTTTATCATTTCTTAAACTCTAACAATACTTGGACTGGTAGTAAGTATATCTGTAAATTTTAGCATAATCAGTTACCTAAAGTTCCTTCTGCAATAGGCTTCGTGTTCAAATTCTGAAATGCGAAATTAATTTCAATCTTTCGAAATTTTTGAGAAAGTCCCGAATTTCGTGACGAATTTTTAACTGTTCATTTATGACGGTTTTTCTATAATATAATATAATATAATATAATATAATATAATATAATATAATATAATATAATATAATATAATATAATATAATATAATATAATATAATATAATATAATATAATATAATATAATATAATATAATATAATATAATATAATATAATATAATATAATATAATATAATATAATATAATATAATATAATATAATATAATATAATATAATATAATATAATATAATATAATAAAATATAATAATATATAATATAATATAATAAAAAAATATATATATATATAAATATATATATATATATATATATATATATATATATATAATATAATTTGTTGACAGGAAGCAATACGGTTAGTGGAGTAGGCAGGTTGAGACCACGCAATCGTATTGTTTCCGATTCCTCCTAAATTCGATTCGTGGAGTAGGCAGATTGAGGCCACGAGTCTGAATTATTTCCCTTCTAATTCTCCTGAAGATGGCTTCGCAAAAGGAGCCGAAACGTCGAGATTTTTCAAATCTTTTACGCGGTTCATTCCGTGAACCAAGTTTTTCAAATACTTCCGACCGCGGAAATCTTTCTGAACATATATATATATATATATATATATATATATATATATATATATATATATATATATATATATATATATATATATATATATATATATATATATATATATATATATTTATAGATATATTCACCTTATACATATTCTATGTATAAATAATAACTAACATAGTCATTTGACATTTATTGATTTGAAAAAATTTGAATAGACAAAGACTACTTTGTCTGGCTAAAATTTTTTTCCGAATGTGGTTGTTCTTTGTTATTTATTACGTGCTATTCAGTCAAATATCAACATTCAAAATTGTTACCATTAGATGGCAAGGGAAATCCCAGAAACCTTTACTAACGTAATGTTCGAAAATAAAAATAATAGGGTACTATTTATCTAACAACATAGAAATTAGTCGCAGGAAAATATTGAAAAAGTAGAGCAGAATTATCGGTATAGAACGTTTATATGGAAGCAGCCGTTGACACGTGTTTCGGACTCTTTGGTCCTCATCAGAACGGCGTAGCAAAGCATTGGATTGAAAATTTGGAGATGAAAAGAGTACAACAAATAAAAACCTCTGCTACGGAAGACAATCACTCCTTTGTGGACTATTGTTTGAACTCTCCGTTGCAGAGTTTGACCAAATCTCCCAAACCGGGAACATTACGTAGGTAAAGGTTTCTGTGGTTTCCCTTGCCATCTAATGATAACAATTTTGAATGTTGATATTAGACTGAATAGCACGTAATAAATAACAAAGAACAACCACATTCGGAAAAAAATTTTAGCCAGACAAAGTAGTCTTTGTCTATTCAAATTTTTTCAAATCAATAAATATCAAAGAAATTTCAATTTTTCAAAAGTTTTGAAAAACTACGAATGTCGTAGTGAAACGTCAACTTTTTAATAAAATCGAGTTTTTTAAGATTCAACCAGCCTGTTATTGCTAATAATTATCAAGAGATATATATATATATATATATATATATATGTATATATATATATATATATATATATATATATATATATATATATATATATATATATATATATATATATATTCGAATTGTTGTTGCCTGTGAACTATTTCTAATCTCTTGACAATTATTAGCAATAACAGGCTTTTTGAATCTTAAAAAACTCGATTTTATTAAATGTTATAAAATCGAGTTTTTTAAGATTCAACAAGCCTGTTATTGCTAATAATTTTCAAAAGATTATATATATATTTATATATATATATATATATATATATATATATATATATATATATGTATATATATATATATATATCTATATATATATATATATATATATATATATATATATATATATATATGTATATATATATATATATATATATATATATAATATATATATATATATATATATAAATATATAGGTATATATATGAATATAATTTATTATTTATTCATTTATTTATTTAATTTACGTGTCTCGACATCTTTGGCCATTGACACGAGGAACAGTTTACATCAAAATATATATCTAGTTAGTTAAACAAAATACATCCAAAATTTAAAATATTGACAGTATACGATTTGAAGAAAAATTTTGATTATAAAAGTTTACTTATTTGAATTTCTTTCAGAAAGTCCAGTATTGCTTCGGCTTCTTCTTGCGCGCTGAGATTGTCTTTAAGGTTATCCTTCAGACCAAATTTGCGGCGTGCTTCACCGTAACGAGGGCAGTGTAGTATGATGTGTTGTACCGTAAGTCGTGTTCTGCAGTATTCACAACTGGGGGGATTTTCATTTGTCATTAGATGTCCGTGAGTTAATTTGGTGTGTCCTATTCTGAGCCTTCTGATTTTAATTTTATCCTGACTATGTTAAAAAATAGGTGACTATGTTAGTTATTATAGTTAAGCCCACACTGTTCTGTGTCAGCAGTGCAATAGTGAGGACCCAAAGCAGGACTCGGACTAATGAATTCCCACTGTTGGTTTAAAATATTTATAATTTAGTACGTTCGACCCCTGAATGACTACTATATTAGCTGGAAATAATGAACATAGCAACGAGCGTTTCCTCGGCCGTTGTGTTATTATGATTTGAACAAAAGATTTCGAATTGGGCACTGGCGGAAATTCAAGCTCTAAATAAACAATGACGAAATGAAGCGGCAAAGCAACAAAATACGGTATAAATAAAAGACACAATAGCATGAAAATTTGTTGAACCAGTAGCAGTGGAGTTTGCACCAGTACACTGTACTATGTTCTTTCTGGATGGTGTTTTTCATGGGATGATCTCTGCCTCTAGACTTACAGAATCTTACGACATCGCAGCGTTGGACTCCGGTGCAATTTCCCTTTGCTTCCAATCATCAACTTGAATATGTATGACTATAAATACCACTATAAGAGACAAATTTTTTTATTTATTCCTTAAATCAATCTGCTCGATGACCGATACTTTCAGAGCAGTTTATTTTCTCAAAATTAATTTGTGATAATAAACAGTAAAATAAATTTTGGTTTATATTCATCATGATGAATTATCACGTAGTAATATATATATACAGGGTGATTCCGGAGGAGACCGTCAGATTTTAAGTGAAGTTTACACCAGTCAAGGCAGTTTCGAAACAATGTTTGGTTTATGGTTGGGGGCCTTTATTGAGAATCTACAGGGTGATTTGTCCGATTCTACCGATTTTTCTTTTATTCATAACTTTGGTATAGCTTGATCAATCTTTATGAAATTTTCACTGTAGAACAATATGATTGTCTACTTTCAATAGTTCTAACACTTTTTTAAAAATACAGGGTGTGAATTATGATAAGTTCAGATTAAATTTGCATGTTGAAAAAACACACTGTACATTCCGTTTTCAATAATTCGCTACCTGCTTCAGATTCTTCTATGAGTTTACATTACTGGAGTGTTTTTATTTTTTTTGGCACATGCCCAGTTTTCCTAGAAATTTTTTTTTAAGATGAACAATATCGTAATTTTGCTCCAAGGCAGTGAGGATATTCTGAACTAGAGAGTAAAGCTGTATCGTCCAATGATACAAAGCTCTACCTGAGTCCTAAAGTAGTTTTTTCAAATTCGAAATTCATTTCTGATCGCTCATATTCTGATGTATAAAATCATTTAATCCAGAAAATATCTTTACACGTATCTACTTAAACCAAAAAATCTACAACTTATACAGAATAATCAATCGGAACATATTATGAAAGGCAAAACTAAGGATTAACACAAAATTTACATAGAATGTTCGAAATGGTTTCTTCTTTTTGGAATACATATTCGTGACATTTTTATTAAATTTCCAATTTACCTTCTAATGAGATGAAAATTCTTTCAACTAGGTGTTATCTACTTCTAATTTCAACCTTATAAACTTTTGTTTTCAGATCCCCCCCCCACACAAAATAATCTAAAGGGTTCAAATCAGGCGATCTTTGTGGCCAAACAATAGGGTCTCCACGACCAATCCATCTGTTCGGATAATTTATATCCAGGTGATTTCTCTCATTCAATGCAAAGTGAGGTGGTGCTCCGTCATGCTGAAAGTACAAAGAGCGGATATGTACATTTTCCAATAGATTTGGTAAAATATTT
>JARQZK010000190.1:0-25000 GCA_030704885.1 Cynegetis impunctata | reverse complement strand
TTTTGATTTTGAAGAGTCAAAGAATAATAATAATAGGGTACTATTTATCTTTTTTTCAAAAATTTCTCATTGCGGCTGTGGCCGTCTTCAGTTATTAATTACGTGCTATTCAGTCCAATATCAACAGACAGGTCCGTTGATATTAGATGGAAAGGGAACCACAGAAACCTTCACCCACGTAATGTACAAAATAGGTTTAAAATATTTGATTGTTGTCTTTAAAAAGAAAAAAAAAAAAATTTAAAATATTTTAAACCTATTTTGTACATTACGTGGGTGAAGGTTTCTGTGGTTTCCTTTCCATCTAATATCAACGGACCTGTCTGTTGATATTGGACTGAATAGCACGTAATTAATAACTGAAGACGGCCACATAAATTTATTATAATTCCTTGATTCCCATATATCATTTATTTTATTGGATATAAAAATTTCAGGAAGCCACATAAAACAACATGGATCAAATCTGTTGGTTCTGTCCAGCTCGTAAAAAAGTTTCGTCCCAATATTCTCCCAACTTTATAATCGTAGCGTAAAAAGATATTCTGATCATTCACTCAGTTTCATGTTCAAACCATCCTAATATGTTTATTACGACTGTTCCAAAAACAAAATGCGCTTTAATTTGGATGCGTCATGAATAAAATTTCAGTGTTTAATTACAGCTTTCAATTATAACGCCAATTGCTGATAAACTATCCGGTTATGATGTGAAATTATTTTATAGGCAATTTGACGCCATGCTTTGGCTATTACTGACTAGGATAATAGTCGGACTGATCGCATTTCGTATTGCTTTTCAACAGCTATTTTTGAATGAAATGAATCTCTGAATGAATTTATGCTGTGAATATATGGAAGAAAATAGGTTGTACATGAAATGCATATCGAAACGACTTTCAATAAATCCGTCGGTTTATGTGAATTCGTGATAATATTAATCGAAATGCTCAAATCGTTTTTTCCGAAAAACTCCCTTCGAACTTTTATGAGCATATTTATGCAAGTGAAATATTGAAATGAGATCGTTTTAGATATATATCTATACATTATCGTGTTTATCTACTTCTAAAAATAATTAAATCCATTGCAGGTACTTATAATTATATGTTATTCCTAATTTTCTAATTGTTGATCACTATGTTGCGAATTCCGGCAATTCCAAGGTAGCAATAAATTTGTGTTTTTGAATAAATGTAGCACTGCAGATCTGCTATTACTCACACTATTCTTCTGATATATACAGTGCGCGTCAAAATTATGAAACAAATTCATTTTCTCAGAAGAAAAATATTTGGCAACAAAATCCTGAAACAGGTCCATTTTTGTTTCACTTTTACCAAATTTTTATGCATTTTTGAAGGATTCTTGTTGCACCCTGTGCCATCCTCATCAACCCTCTAAATTTTTTGAATAGGGAAAGTGGGTCATGAGGTACTTTTTTGGCAAGGTCTTTGTATCTTCTTTGAAGGCGTGCAGAAATTTTGTTAGTTCAAAGAGGTTTTCAGTATGTGCACTTTGTCATGGCTCATTTACTTGGAGACGATGGTACCTGATGAAATTTGTCACCGAATGAAAGTCGACCATTACAGTTTTGTTCATGCACAGCTTTCAACCCCTACGAACCCTTTAATGGAGAAAAAAATGGAGTGACATTGGAAATTTATTTCGGCATTGAAGTACCACCCGGAGAATCATTGTGCATTACAAGATGAGTTCAATTAAATGTTCAAAATGACCACCATCGTTCTGGATGCAATAATCAAAGCGCTTGACACATTCTTCCTGTACCTTTTGGAGAGTTTCAGGAGTTATTCTACCTATCTCGATCCTTATTCGGTTTTACAAGTCTTCCAAATTTTCGGGCCTATTAATGTACACTTTCGATTTTAGGGAGCCCCATAAGAAAAAATCGAGCAGTGTCAGATCTGGAGATCTGACTGGCCACTCTATGGGACCGCGTCTTCCGCATTGTCCAGGAACTTGCGCACAGGACGTGCATAGTGCGCAGGTGCTCCATCCTGTTGAAACCATATTGTGCAATTTGGCATGTTTGGGTCATTTTCATTCGGAAAACTGTTGGCAAGAGCGGGTAAAAGCTCATTCCGGAGGAATTCCAAATATCTTGCACCGTTGAGGTTTCCATCGAAAAAAAAGGCCCGATTATGCCCGTCAATAATCCCAGCCCATACATTTACTTTATGTGGGTGCTGCGTATTTGCTTCTACCATGCAATGCGGATTTTCTCGGCTCCAAAACCTGCAATTGTGTCGGTTCACTGTTCCGTTCAGAAAAAACGTGGCTTCATCGGAACAAACAATTTTTTTGATGAATTGCAGATTCTGGTTCAACGCATCTTGCATAATTTCACAAAACTGATTCCGTAGATCATGATCATCTTCGTTTAATTCCTGATGTAGCTGAATTTTATACGGGTGATATTTTTCTGCCTTCAAAATGCGTAAAGCAGTCTTCTGAGAAATGTTATTATGTTCCGCTAACTGTCGTTACGTACTGTGATTTTCTTCAATTTCCACCAAGACATTCAGTTTTGTGTCTTCAGAGGTTCTGAGTCGTCCGGTATTTGGAATATGTCTAACATGTCTGTACTCCGTGAATTTGCTTTCAATTTTACTGACCGTTGACCTTGTGATTGGTCTTTCTGGATATTTGACGTTGAAAATATCACAAACCTCCTGCTGAGTACAGACTTTATCGCCCCACCCGATCATCATTAAAATTTTAATTCTCTGTTTTTCATTTAAATGAGGCATTTCTTTTTCGATTTTTAGAACAATGAACTCGAATTTGAGCAACGATTGAATGCTACTTGAATTCAAATTTTCTGAAAGTAAGACATTCATCGTATGATATAATACCGGGCGCATTTTAACGCCACATGTTATGTACGTTTTTTCTTCAGCCATGTGCATGAAAAACAATTTTATTACTTCGAATTTCAAATCTCTACATGGTTGTACCTGGTTACACATTCATAACATTGATGACATTGCGCTGTCAGAAATCTTTCTTTGAATTGAAACATTTTATCGAAAAGTTTCAACTTAAGTAGAAACGTACTAATAACATACCTACTTAAGATCATAACTGTAGCGCAGTGTTTCTCACATTCTAATTTTTCACGTGAGGGGATTGAAAGGGGTTGAAAGTTATGCATGAACAAAACTGTAATGGTCGACTTCCATTCGGTGACAAATGTCATCAGGAACCATCGTCTCAAAGTAAATGAGCCATGACAAAGTGCAAATACTGAAAACCTCTTTGAAGTAACTAATTAAAAAAAAAATTTTTTCTTGAAAACTTCTGCACGCCTTAAAAGAAGATACAAAGACCTTGCCAAAAAAGTACCACATGACCCACTTTTCCTATTCACAAAATTTAAAGGGTTGATGCGGATGGCACAGGGTGCAACAAAAATCCTTCAAAAATGCATAAAAATTTGGTGAAAGTGAAACAAAAATTGACCTGTTCAAGGATTTTGTTGCCAAATATTTTTCTTCTGTTAAAATGGATTTGTTCCATAATTTTGACGCGCACTGTATATATATATATATATATATATATATATATATATATATATATATACATATATATATATATGTATATATATATATATATATATATATATATATATATATATATATACATATACATATATACATATATATATATATATATATATATATATATATATATATATATATATATATATATAAAGGTGTGAAGGTTATACGACTGTCTAAGTTAAGGAAAAATTACTTTAAATTCGGGTCATCAGTCAACAAGGGGATGGAAATAATGTGAACTCTTTTTTCTATTCAAGCTTTCGAGCCATTTATTAGCTCTTCCTCAGGAACTGAAAGTGAGATTATAATTTCTTTTTACTTGCCGCAATTTATAGAATAACATAAGATACAACTCACTTTCAGTTCCTGAGAAAGAGCCAATAAATGGCTTGAAAGCTTGAATAGAAAAAAGAGTTCACCTTATTTCCATCCTCTTGTTGACTGCAGACCCCAATTTAAAGTGATTCATCTATATGTATATATGTATATATATTTTTATATATATATATATATATATATATATATATATATATATATATATATATATATATATATATATATATATATATATATATATATATATATAGAAGAATCACTTTAAATTGGGGTCTGCAGTCAACAAGAGGATGGAAATAAGGTGAACTCTTTTTTCTATTCAAGCTTTCGAGCCATTTATTGGCTTTTCCTCAGGAACTGAAAGTGAGATTAGAATCTTATGTTATTCTATAAATTGCGGCAAGAAAAAGGAAATTCTAATCTCACTTTCAGTTCCTCAGAAAAAGCCAATAAATGGCTCGAAAGCTTGAATAGAAAAAAGAAATCACCTTATTTCTATCCCCTTGTTGACTGCAGACCAGTATTTAAAGTAATTTTTCCTTAACTTAGACAGTCGTATAACCTTCACACCTTTATATATATATATATATATATATATATATAATATATATATATAATATATATGTATATATATATATATATATATATATATATATATACATATATATATATATATATATATATATATATATATATATATATATATATATATATATATACAGTGCGCGTCAAAATTATGGAACAAATCCATTTTCTTTAATTTATTAATTAATAATTATTAATAAATAATTAATTGAACATACAATTTTGTATCGGTGTATCGGTTATTTCTTGGAATATGAGCTTAATATGATATATTTACTACATACTTGTCTTTAGTGAATCTTAGTTAGTAATTCTTTTTTTGTTTGTTTTCTAGGTGAGTAGTAAGCTTGAATTGAATGATTGTCCTACCGAAATCAAAGTGACTACATGACTAGAGTGAGTAATTGTGATTACAAAATATGTCGTGTAAATTCAGTTTTCAATTGAATACTATAATTGAACTACACCTCAAATGCCTCATTTGCTTTTGTGAAAGAAGTCACCAATATTTCCCATGTATATAACAAAATTGAAATGAATATTTTTATCCTCTCCTATTGAATAGTATCATGGTATTCATTATTCAACTGCGGTTTAGCAATTAATAGTACCTATTAACAATTAGCGTGAGTTATAATAACTCACTACTATAACTCACTATATAGTCTACTAAGATCCCAAGTAAGATCGGCCGTCACTCATCTGCTAATGTCACTTGAATAATTCTAAAGTTTTCAAATTAAGTTAATGCTACCTAATTATTGTGAATTTGTACTTGCATCTTAGTATTTATTGTTATAGTCGTAGATAAAGTATAGTGTTCATAACTCACTTGATGAATTACAGCACTCGCTGCAATAATATACTATTATTGTATATGTATATATATATATATATATATATATATATATATATATATATATATATATAATATACTATTACTAGTACCTACTTGTAAAAATAATACAGTTATCGAAGTCAATACAATTCATAAAATGAAAAATTATCAAACATTTTTGTTAATATCAATTGAATATGCTTCAATATTGATTCAAAGAGAAGCTATTGTCAAATTGAACACTTGAACAAATTTCACGATATGATAAGAAATTTACGATTTTTCAAAATGGAAAAATTTCTCATAAATATAAAAACTCTCATGCAGTTGAGAGTTCATCTTTATGATTAAACATATGGTCAACATAAGATCTTCAAACTACACTCAAGTTTTTCACTAAATCCAATATTATATTTGATGATCACAAGCAAATCAATTCCTATGATTACTAAACATCTTAGATATTCTAATCGATTATATATATTCTACAAAATTTTGAATCAAACATCTTTTAGTTGAACATTTTGAACGAAACTATGATACAGAGTCACCAAAGTAACAGCTACTATCAATCGGTCTTTATATATAATGTTTTAACTTATTGAAGACCTAATGAATAGCATAATAGATATTTGTCAAAATGACAATCATGACATAGAAACTATCATTTGCTATTTTTATTCGAACCCCTAGAAAGTATACCTACATTTATATTATTAACTGCATTTATTCAATGCATGGCTATTTTTTCACTGAATATAATTTGAGCATCATTTCAAATGTTTCTCATTTTAAGATTAAACTTAGTATTTTTTTTCCTTTTTAACTAAATGATCTTGAACGAGAATAAATTTATATTTATTGAAATGGACTTTTATGTTGCCTCAAACTTGTGTATTAGGTATCTGTACTAATTATAATAAGTACAATTATTACTTTACCAACTATAAATTAAAGAAACACAGAAATGGAATTAAATAAAGAGAAACCATAAATGTTATCATATTATACATTCATTTTTAGTATAATAAATCTTTCAAAATGCGATTCATGAGTAGTTTTCACTTCAAAACTTCTTAAAAGACACAATTATAAATAAATTTGCTTTCTACTTCACTAAAAAGATATTGCCTGCAAATTCAATTCCATTGAATTCTTCAGAAAGAGCTATTCATTTTATTCTATGAGGAATGAATATTCACAGCGAATATGCGTTTCAATTTGATTAAATTGATATGAACTCGAAGGGTCTTTAGTGAGAAATTCGAATTAAAATATGCCATGATGACAGGATGTGTTATTTAGAATTACCTATATAAGATAAAATTGTTTCTAAACTGGTTATTTGGTAATATATTTTCATACTATAAAAAATCATACGAAAATATCATCCGAGCCTTTATAATACCGTTTTCAAATAAATATGGAACATACTTTATAGTCCGATATGAAATTCACAAAACACGAACTCAGTTATGTAATAATGTCAATGGTATTCATAAACACGTAACACCAAGAATATTTTTTTTTTATGATAAATTATCATGGTTTGGTTCATAGCATTTTATACCTCCCAGGCTTGTGAGTATATCAGTTTTTATTGATTGCTTGAAAAATTTTATTTGAATTATTCTCTTGTAATCTCTTATGCCGTAGATATGAAATGAATAGGCACATTTGGTTCTGAAATCTTAATTAAACTCACTTTACCGAAAACATCTGATGATATCTGTACATTAACACTAAACACTGTACCTATGTACGTTGTATTCATTGTTGGAATATTGTTGTAAAATTTTTTTACATTTTATCCTTTCTTGGGAGGATGTTCACATTCAACACATATTACTCAATATTAGTGTCGGAGGTGGCAAGTTCTATTGTCGTGTTGGGGGATTTTAACTTAAACTTTAAAATGCTGCCTCCCAACAGTAAATTAAGTGATTTCATTCATTTAATAAATTCATTTCATTTAGACCTTACTATATCAGATTTCATTAGAATAACCCCTGTATCTCAAACTTGTATATATAATATTCTTACAAATATAACAGAAGATAATCATACCTCTCAAGTAATTGATACATCTATATCTGATCATAAAGGAATACTTATTTCAGTTAAAAGTAGGCTTAATAGTAGTATGAATACCCCAATAAAAATTAGAAATATGTGTCAGAAAAATATGACCCAATTTGTGAAATCACTGGAGGGAGTAGACTGGCACATTTTTAACGATTGCCAGACTTCCATAAATGAATTAACAGAATATTTAGAGACCATATTTTCTTGCCGAGCCAGCAAACATTTTCCTTTTAAAACAATTTCAAACTCACACTCTCAGCGACCGGTTGTTAAATGGTTTAATAATAACTTGAGACAACAGAGATAAACCCTTTCAACATTGAACCTTATTGCTGACTACAAAATCTTATGCTGATTACGCAAGTTTTAAGAAATTTAAATATGTTTATCGGAATTCTCTACAAGAAGCAAAAACAACTGCATATGAGGCCTCGGTAGCCCAGCGGTAAGGTTAACTGCCTTCTGCCGTTTGTATACCGAGGATTGTGGGTTCGATTCCCACCTCGCTCTTGGGTGTTGTATATGTCCGGTTTTCAGTGGTTAATAATAATTAAAAATGTTGGGTAATGTACTCAGATTACAAGCCCATTGGCCGTTCGGAACCGGCGTTAAACTGTAGGTCCCTCGAGTTAAAAAAAAAAAAAAAAAAACAACTGCATATAAAAATTTTATTTATAATTCTAATAATAAAATAAAGGCCACATGGAATTTAATCAAATTCGAGAGCAATAAAAGAAAAGAACTGGATAGTAGTAAAATTTCCTCAAATAATTTTAATAATTACTTTTGTCTAGTACAATTACAAAAACATTGCCAACCGTTAAAGATCACCATTCACAATTTTTATATAGAATGCCTCGTCCATTGTCATCCTTTTTTTTGTCACCTGTCTTGGAATCCGATGTAAGGAATGCCGTTCTTAGCCTTAAGAATTCCGGCTGTGTTGATATTTATAATATTAATACAGCCATGGTAAAACGTTCCGTGCAGGTCGTTAGTCCATTGCTGGTTATCATAATACATAAATGTTTTACTACTGGTAAATTTCCAGATTCACTTAAGATTTGCAAGGTACTGCCGATATTTAAGAAGGGAAATAGGGATGACATAATAGTTATTTATGTACCAAGTGCGTTATATAGATCCTTATGCCCTGAGGGAAACATTCGGCCCGAGGGCCTCTGGCCCGAGGGCCTCTGGCCCGAGGGATGAATGTTGCCCGATGGGCATAAGGATCTAGTAACGCACGCGGTGCATGCAAGATTTTATTTTTCACGAAAAAATTATTATATTATGATGAAAAAGCGATTTTAACATCGTTTCATTGCTCCTATCCATTTTCCTTCTCATAGTAGGCATGTCATTTGTTGATAGTTTGACGTTTGTGAATATTTTTGTCATTAAATTTAGTGAATGTCATTCCTACTTTCTTTGTGTAGTCTTATAGAAATAATGGAAATGAAAATGAATTTACCCAAGAATATCATAGAAAATGAAGCCAAAGCTGCGAATAATTCATTGCTGGAGATATCCAGTGTCTTATTCGACAAGGATTATGAAGTATTTAATCAATGAAATTTGCTTCATTTCTCTTAGTACAATAAGCGGGCGTTTTTAATCCATTATGCCCGCAAATGCGGGCATAATGGCCTAGGGCATAATGAGTGTGTTTATAGCAACCGTATCCAAGGTGAAATAAACGTATAATATATAAGTGAAAAATAAACAACTATAGACCCATAACTATTGTACTGCTTTTTGGTAAAATCATTGAGATTCTTTTGAAAGATAGGCTGCTTTGTTATTTATTGGAGTTTAAAGTTTTAACATCATGTCAATATGGTTTTATTCCTGGAGCAGTGTTGTCGAGGGCCTTTATAGTGGCGAGCGCTACTCAGCAGTATTGTGCGATCTTACCAAGGCCTTTGATTGCGTTGCTCATGATATCCTGGTGTAAATGGCCTGCCTTTGTCCTTGTTTAATGTTTATCTTACCAACAGAATGCAGGCAGTATGTTTGAATGATAAGCGGTCCGATATTAGAGTGATTTCGCATGGTGTGCCTCAGGGCTCTGTCTTTGGGCCACTACTATTTGTCGTCTATATTGATGACCTGCACCTAAACATGCTTCCTTGCAGAAATATCTTGTACGCAGATGACACTACTATACTTATTCCAGGCAAATCGGATGATGAGATCAAGTCGAATATTGCTGTGACTGTGGCAGCTGCCGAAAAATGGTTTACATCAAATTGTATCAAATTGAATTGCAATAAAACGCAGTTTAATTATTGACAGTGGTTTAAAGTGGCATTCTCATATTGTGGAGATATGTTTAAGACTAAGTAAACAGATTTTTCTTTTAAGACATTTTTAAACTTTAAGACTATTAAACATCGTATAATGCCGCTACCTTGCGTTTTCATCTACCATATGCTGATGGAGATTCGACGTGTACCCAGCACTCTTCCGCCACTGGATTATAATCATGATTATAATACCTACCAGATTTTCGGGAATACTTCAAAGGCATAGATTGGTCAGATCTCAACTTAACTCATTAGATTTAAAATTGTATAATAAACTTGGTGCAAATATAAAACGTTCACCTGTAACATTGCTTAAAAAAAGATTAAATCGGTTTTTGTTGGATAATTGTTTTTACTCGCTTAAAGAATATATGGAGGCACGATCCTTAATGTTGGAGTAGTTCTTTTTATTTATTTTAAGTATTCTTTAGTGTTTTTACATACCTATAAGGTTTTATTAATGTGTGTGAATGGCCATTCGGCCATTTTATATATTATATTTTATTAGCGTTCAAGGTTCCTAAGTTTTTCTCTTTTAGGGAATTTATATTATGATACATACTATTTTTATTGACCTGCATCAAACATGTATAATGTAACGATGTTAAATAAATATTTCTTTCTTTCTAGTACTCATTGTCTTTCGCATCTCCTCAATAGGCTCAATATGGCATTTTCTTCAACCTTCCTAATTTCGTGGCGTCTGAAACTCATTTAGGTATGTATATATATTTCTTATTAACAAACAAGCCCATTTAGGTAAAGGCCAATAAGCGGAGAATAATTGAAGGGGTAATTACATTCAACACATACAATAACGCAAAACTAAATATTTAATTCAGGTTGAAAGCACGTGATTTACACGCCGAGTCCTTAAAAACATTATTGCACTTATGAGGAGATAGTTCACAGAAACGATACCGCCCATGTCTACGTTATATCTAAAATATTATACATCTGTTCAACTTTACCCAAATGTTACAGAAATTTCATACATTACATAAAGTGAACAAGGAAAATTCTTCAATAATTCAAATCAGCGAATATCGCTGCTAGCATGTACGGAGCGCACTCTCGTGAGTATATCCGGAGTTTTTCAAATACTATGTTAGTATCCTTTGAATCATATGCGCCACTGTTACAGAGTAGATATTTCATGTCAGGCAGTACGTATTCTTGCGACGGAATTCCGCATTTTCGACCTCAGCGGTGAATTGTTGGTTTCCAATCTCCTTGATGTAGGACGCTCTGGGTTGTTATCCAGACAGTGTTACCGACCACGATTTGTATTGGGAAACAACTAGAAATGTTTTCATTCACTCCGAGTCAAATAAGCTGCAATGATGAGATTTAATAAGATCGAAACAGCTGTATGCAGATTTTCAATCGGGCTGACTTGACGTTTTTTTTAGTTCATCGTTGGATTGTGAATGTAAAATAAGAATACGTATAAGCAGTCCTCTTGGAAAGTCGTTCGATAATTTGAAGAACTTTCTTGTTGAATGTATGGAATGTATGAAATTGACTGTGGTCAACAAGTATGTTTTTTATGATTTGATTACAAAAAATCTTGAAAACAGAATAATGGTAACAATAATTTTTACAGCAAGCGCGTCGTCAAGTCTCCACCTTGTATTAGATATTTCTGTTTGAAATTCGCACCTGAAGAAGCTGTGGTGTAAGCGAAACGCGTTGTGCAACTGTTGTTGTTTTATTATATGTGCAAATCGTTAAACTTAGAGTTTGATTTCTCAAACAAATTAATAAATATATCTAAAACAATTTATCGTGCTTGCTTCTTACCATTATGTACGAATACTACAACAACAACTCCCCGAAAAAGGTTTTTAAATGTTCCACAAGATATTATATATCAGGTATATTATCGGAATAAACATTTATAAACACTTTTTCGTCGACCTCTAAATAAAAGCTTACTTTAATGTAGACGAAATTGATCATTAATAACCTATTTTACTGTACAATTTCTCGTATTTTAATGTATGATTGTCATGGGCAACCAAACGCAGAAGTATTCAGCACGGAATAGTTGAATTATTCTGTGTCTGTACTGTTATTCCACAGAGAAGTGGAATTCATAATTCGAAAAGAAATATTTAACTCTATACAAAATAAAGTAGAAACTGCGGAAAAATTTTTATGCAATAATCGGTCGAAAGTAATTAACACTTCAGCTTCCACTAGTTCCACATATTCCTTATATTATCGGATATTGTAGGTAATGTGAACTATTCAGAATCAGTCACATGTCTAATATTCCATCTATGAATTTCTCAAATTGTTCCATCGGGAGCATAAATATAAATATATCGAAATGAACATAGTAGTTTATATTGTGTCAAATTTATCTGTTATGCAAAATAAAAATTTATTTCAATCAAGAACTTATACTCAATTCATGATGAGGTCGACGGAAAAATCTTGTAATAAACTCGATTATTAATGTAGCGATTAATGGTCTCGAACTATTAATATATCTCAACCATTAATCGCTGTCATTATTAAACTAGTTTATTAAATAACTATTATCACACATGACTTAACGAAAGCAGCTATTACAAATAATTTTTTCCACTAAATTTCGGATATTTTTAGTCAATTTACACGAAGAAGCCGGTCACACTGTACTATCGAGAAATTCCTTTAATATTTCGACATCACAAATATCGTGCCGCGTTTGTAATCTCGCGATTCTTTGTGAAATTTCATCAATTTAAAATTGTATATAAATGCAAAAACAAATTTTAAAGTGTTTTTCGCATCTACTATCAATATAATTTATAATAAAATTTCAAAATTTATTAAAAAAGTGACAATTTTTTTAAATAACCTAATTCTTCTAATACCGGTATAAATATACAATGACAATGACTAAGCAGCTAATGTGAAGTAAGCTGTAGGTTCAAACCGAACCACAACAGGTACTGCATTGTTGAATTGAAATGAAGTAAGGAACTATTTGCTAGTTCTACCTGACCATTGAAGAGAAGTCCAGAGTATTTGAAATCATTGATTTATAAAAATTCTTGAGAACGTAAGTTTAAAACCTCATTCTCCCAATTTATCAAAAAGCGAGCATTTGGGATTAAAATTGAATATGTCAGACTATGAAGTTTTTATCAAAGTTTTAGTTGTGAATCACTACTATTCATTAAACACCTATCATTATATGTCCCCATATTCAGTAAATATCGAATATTTACCGATATATGAAATATTGAATACATACCATATTCAAAGTTGGTATAATTTCGAAGTAAACTAGAATATGAATAAAATCAGTAAATATTTAAGAAAAACTCTATCGCAGCGAGCTGCATTTGAAAAGGAGGTTTTCATTACGTATCCAGTTTAAAAAATCTATTCATTCATTCATGACTTTTGTTCCAAATCAAAAACAAAATTGCCCTCTAATGTGTCAACAATACTAACTGCCTCCCCGGGAGGTCAACCCCCCAACCAATTCGTCCCAAAACCAATCGCTATACAAGATATCATACGAAACTACCTACCTACAAAGTTTCAAACCTATGGTCCCAAAATTGCTATTCTATCGTGCAAACAAGATTTATTTCCTCCCCTGGGAGGTCGTCCCCCAACCAATTCGCATCAAAACCAATTCCATCCAATAAGTAACTACTCACAAACTTTCAATCCTATTGCTCCAAAATTAGGCATTCATCATGTAAACATGATTTATTTCTTCCCCCAATCAATTAAAACCAAAACCAAACATCATCCAAGATATCTTTCGAAAATACCTACTTACAAACATTCAACCCTATTACTCCAAAATTGCGACCTTTATCGTTTAAATAAGATTTATTTCTTCCCCCGGGGGGTCAACCCCCCAACCAAAACCAATCCTATCCAAGATATCACACAAAACTACCTAGATACAAACTTCCAACCCTATTGCTACTAAATTGCGCCTTCTGTCGTGAAAAAAAAAATTCATTTCCCCCCTAAGGGGGCCAAGCCCCCAACCGATTCGATCCAAAATCAATCCCATCTAAGATTTCATACGCAACTAACTATTTACTCAACCCTATTGCTTCAAAATTTCGCCCTTTATCGTGTAAACAAGATATAATTCCCCTCTAGTGGGGTCAACCCACCAACCAATCGGAAATATATATATATATATATATATATATATATATATATATATATATATATATATATATATATATATATATATATATATATTATATATATATATATATATATATATTTATATATATATATATATATATATATATATATATATTTATATATATATATATATATATATAATTATATATATATATGATGTAATCCGTCTTTACTAAATGATATTATAACATGATGAACAAAATTGATTTTGTATTTACAATATTTATTATAACAAATATATTTTGTGATAATAAACGTAGTAAATCCAAATTTAATTTTGTTCATTATATATATATATATATATATATATATATATATATATATATATATATATATATATATATATATATATATATATATATATATATATAGATATATATATATATATATATATATATATATATATGTATATAGAGATAGTGATAAATGAAATAGAGTTTTTGGTGGCAAGCATCATAAAAAGTCATGAAAGGAAAAACTATCTTGGTCCTAGGTCAAACTTTGCTAATCGCACCCCTTTTGATTAGCAGATTTTCAAAGTGAAAACCTGCTAAAATTAAAAACATCGCGATGAACTATGTCTCTGACAAGAATACGCTTTCATTTAACTTAAAATTATTCGTAACTCCAAAAACCTATAAAGCTGCCTGCTCGAACATTTTCAATTTAAACGTTGCGTTTCAGCAAATTTTCTTCGTAATATACACATGTCTGAACGCATAATTATCTGGATGTTGCGATGAGTTGAACAAGCAGTCGGCTTTTGAACAGATACTACCGATGAAATGAGCATTTCGTAGGATCTTCGGTTGCTCAGTTTTCCGCGGAATCCTAATGAATTTCCTAATGAAACTGGCTCATGAAGTTATGGGGACAATTAAGCCACTGCTGTTTGGAAATGTTAATCATTCAATGTTGACGATGATGACAGTTTTTCTTTGTTAATAATCCACGAATGTAGTTTTTATTTTCAATTATGCATTTGGTAGTGGTTAAACTGAATTTCGAATGAATAAGATTTGAACTCAAGAGAAACAGTGCGAGTGTGCAAGAAAAAAAGGCGTGTTATATTTTAGAAAATCACGCTCAAATAGTATAAACTGAATTGAAAAAAAAAATTGCGAATTTGATCGTGGTTGAAAAAAAAGTTGAAACCAACGAAGAAACGTATCTCAATATCAACATAATCCACATACAAAATTTCAACCTTCTACTGTGAAAAAAATTCGCGAAGTGCATCACGTACTTTTTTTCAAAACCACGAAAAAAGAAATATCTACGTAAAAATCGCGGCGGTTTGGAAAATTCGACCAAATTTTGATACTATCGTTCTGCAACGAAACAATTCCAGGTCGATGGGGCTGCTAGAGATGCCAATATGTACCGGGAAAAAAAATATATATATACTTATATATATATATATATATATATATATATATATATATATATATATATATATATATATATATATATATATATATATATATATATATATATATATATATATATATATATATATATATACTTATATATATATATATATATATATATATATATATATATATATTTATATATATATATAAATTTATATATATTTATATATTTATTTAAATATATAAATATATATATATATATATATATATATATATATATATATATATATATATATAAATATATATATATATATATATATATATATATATATATATCAGACATGAATTTTTTTTCAAAAATCGTGATCTAGGAGGTCTAAGACGGATAGATAATCTACTCCCGCATCTGACTGCTTTCCTTCGATACACTGCAATGGTATGTCTCTATAAAGAAATAAAAACACTAACTTTTCACAGGTTGGAATAAAAATCTATTGAGTAAACGCGTTTCCTCATAACATTGACTTCATCTCGTACTAAACTATGGTATTACAAAACAATCTATTTATACGAAAATTGAATATAACAGAGGGGTTCCTAGAGAAACTAAATAACAATAAGCAATTCATTCAGAGTTATTAGTAGGTACATTGAACAGATTAAGTAGAGAAGAAGGGTTTACTTATATCTGGTCGTTAACTAGGTTTCCGGCATTTTTATATTTATTGATGTATAGTGATTCCCAACAGTTGGTTATATGGAGACTATGTATTTTCAAATTGTAATATATTATAATTGTGATTAAAGGTATGGTTTCCTTGAATAAGATGGCACGCATAATTAGAGTCAGTTTTCTGCTTAATATAGCTACGTTCGAGTTTTGAAATTTCTAATTGTACGTCCTATATACAATTTTTCACAATCGTTACAGTCGAGTCTATAAACACCAGTACGTTCATCTCTATGAATTTTTGATTTGTTATTTTTAATCAATCTTCCAATGCTATTGTTGGTTTTATATGAAATTTTGAAATTGTTTTATGAAAAAACAATTTCAGGTTTTCTGAAGGTTTGCCCAAGTATGTTAAATGTTTACTGCCATTTGTTTAATTATATGCAATTTCTTACGAAAATTAGCTTCGGACAACGGAATTTTGAAAAGCTTATGAATCATACTATGATAAGCCGCTAATTTATGTGAAAAATAGTGTGGTGAGGTGTTATGAATTGTAATATCTGTATGAGATGGTTTATGAAAAATTGAAAATTCGTGTTTGTTTCTTTTTCTGTTATAGTTAGATTTAACTATTACCCCTCTGTTATATTCAATTTTCGTATAAATAGATTGTTTTGTAATACCATAGTTTAGTACGAGATGAAGTCAATGTTATGACGAAACGCGTTTACTCAATAGATTTTTATTCCAACCTGTGAAAAGTTAGTGTTTTTATTTCTTTATAGAGTTATGAACATGAACTTTCACCAAGTAAATGCCAATTCAATTCAATGCAATGGTATGTATTTTATGGGATAAAATACGACTAAAAAGGCGATATGTTTTATTTATTCCTCAAGTATGTGTGAGGAAGGAGGTCTGTTTGAGTTATAAGGATTAACTCTTTCAGCCAGGGAATGGACAACACTTGTATGTAAAAGAGTATATTACGAGAGTTAAGGTGAGGTGGGGTACAGAGGATTACTACTAGCCGAATATTTGACTCTGAGTTTTGCATGAACTGAATTAGGTATCTACGTCATGAGGAAATCTCTGAAAAAACTCTTGGAAAAGTAGTTGACTCCGAGGTTTGAACCTGGCAACTCCCGTATGCTAGGAAGAGAGCCTAAACGCTCTGCTAACTAGCTCGGTTATCTGTATGTTAATATATTGGATTTTCGTTATTTAACAACATACGCTTTCTCGGTATGGCTTGAATCCAGAATATTTTTTCAATGAAGTTCTGGGTTTTTAGTTAATTGAGATCGATTTTTGAAAAAATCTTCTCAATTGTTAGTTCAGTTCAGGTAGATTGTTCTGGTGAAAATGTTCAAGATAAACCTCTATATCTTTGATGAAATCTTATTTTGAATGATACTTGCGAGGATATTATAATGAATTTCCATGATTTTGAAATATGCATAGCTATATTCATGTATATTATGAAACATAAATCGATGATTATTCGTTTTAAACAGTAATGAACTAACTTGTTGCTTTGATACAGGATAATTCAAGAAATTATATGTTTTAATCTTTGGAGTTTACTCCTTGAGAAACGATTTTAATATTTAGCGTTAAATCGAGCGTTAACTAAAAGTGAAATGTTACGTTCCTTTGCGCAACGTACTGTTCGCACCTTTCACTTCTAGATTATTAGTATACCGCCGCATATATTAAGGTAGGTATACCGGCAAGAGTTGATGCATGTATAGGTATTCATATCTAGTGATACTTATGTTTTTGCAAAATAAAAAAAATGATTTTTTTTTTTTTAAAGAGGTGGGACGTGTGCCCTCTCACACCGCCCGACCCCCTTACAATTTGGCTTCGTCATCTATGGACATTAGCCATCAAATTACTAAATGAGGGGAACCACTGAAAACTCAGAACGCACACAAACACCCAGGAATACGGTGGGAATCGAACTCACCAACTCCGTCAACGAAGATGGCAAAATTATTAAGTGATTGAGGTGAATAAAATATCGAAAAATATAAAAAAACTGATTTGAATGACAATAAGTAACGAAGAAATGAATCTGAAAAACACGTGGATGCGGTATATTTAAATATTATTATTATTAGTTGAATTAACGAACAGCTGCCTGTTATTTAATGTATGTATGTTTGATTAATTGCATATATCTTTTATATTATATATTATGTTATTAAATTTACTGCTGGAGTTACGCCGTATATACTAGGGTATACCGGCAACAGTTTACGCATGTATAGGTATATATGATACAACACATACAACAGCAACTAACTGTGTTTGGATTTTAGAGTGTAGTTTTATATTTATATGAAGTGATACTTATATTTGTGCAAATAAACAAAATTATTAATTAATTGAAGTTAATAAAATATTGAAAGATATAATAGTTATTTATGTACCAAGTGCGTTATATAGATCCTAACGACCGATGGGCGTTGTCATTTGTTCATATATTTTGACGTTTGTGAATATTTTTGTCATCATATTTAGTGAATGTCATCGCTGCTTTTTTTGTGGTAGTCTTATAGAAATAATGAAAATTAATTTACCCGAGAATATCATTGAAACTGCAGCCAAAGCTGCGAATAATTCATTGCCAGATAAATCCAGAGTCGTATACGACAAGGATTATGAAGTATTCAATCAATGGAAGTTGCTTCATTTCTCCTCGTACAATGAGCGGGCGTTATGATCCATAATGCCCGCTCATAACGCCCTAGGGCACAATGAGTGTATTTATAGCAATCGTATCTAAGGTAAAATCAACAAATAATATACAAGTGAAAAATAAAAAAAACTGATGGGAATACTGGAGAAAACTCCAGTCGTGCGTCGGAGCTGACACACACAATTTTTTTTATTGATGTGGCCGTTATTTGCTCAAGTTTTTGTTGTAATCGCTTTGCCTAGACAATAAAAATTTCATTTAAGACTGAGACACCAAGATTTCAGTAATTAATTCTATCCGAAGAAGCCACCGTATGGTGGAACGCCGCGTCATAGAGTCAAATATAATAACCGTTAATATCAAACATGCGATTTTCTAACAATATTATATATTTTATTGGAAATGAATGAAGACTAATGTTTGATGATTAATTTCAAAGATTCTGGATAGTTAAATTCAAATTTTACTGTAAGATATTCCGTTTTTTTCCTATGTTAGATACATGTTAAAAATTCGACTGGATATGCGATGACTGATGTTTCTTGGAAACCGTTTTCGTTCATGGGGAATGTTGATATTTCTCTGCTGAAAAATATATATATAGGAACTATTTAAATATTTATTCAGATGGACAACTTTTGGGCTTAAATCTGTCGATCCTGTCTTTGTATATCAGCAAACGGAATGCATCAGCTGAATTTCAAAATGGCTTATTGGTGGAGGATATAAAATATGACATATAAAATGAAACACATTCCAGGTTTCTTGGAATAATAAAACTGTAAAATACTAGAATTCACCCGAATTAATTGAAAAATATTTTACAATCGGAGCGTTTCGTCTAAAATATTTGAAGTTTTTGAAATGTGTGAAATAAAAAATTCGTTCAAGTTTCAGAATATAAAATTCAGGCATATGTTTGGTTTCCATCCAATGTCTTTGATTTTTTTTAATCTCCTTCAACGAATTGATAGTTTCATATCGAAACTACACATAGTCAGAAGTGAGTACCAAAACTACTTCTGATAATAAGGCACTTGCGCCAAAGATGGCCCTGTTCCTAAGACAGCCCTCTTTCAAAATTTTAGAGTTATAACCGTTCGAACGAATTCAAATTTCGCGCCCATGTTCGGTTAGTACCATAGACATAACTGCAAGTTCAAATCGAATGGTGGAAGACGCCATCTTGGCAGCAGTGGACAGTTTGTCAGTCACGTGGCAAACGAGTTACGGTTTATAACCTCACAATAGCAAACTTTTTAGTGTTTCTTTGAAAAAACAAACTATTTTCGGATTTCTTTAAAATAAAAAGTTACTTAGTTTCAAGGGCATTAGTGTGCAGGTAAGTGTTGTGTATACTTTTTGTTCATTTTAATTTTATAGAAATAATCCTCGCTGCAGAGAAAAGTGTCTATAAAGGCCCATCACACGGGCTCCCTAGATGGCCTGATGGGATGTAGAAGAATTCATGTCCAGAATGCATCTCAAGGCCTACAAGACTTTGATTTGTTTGTTAATTGGCTGTAATAGTTAAGTACAAGTAATTATAGTTAGTCATTTTCATTCCTATTTCACTGATTTTTTTTCTATATATACCCTTTATAAGGCCCACTAAAATTATATTAAAAAAAAGTTTCTAATTTGCAAGATAATTTTTTGTTCAAGTTGAAACAAATATTAGAATAAGTGGAGAAAGAGTTTTTTTTTTTGATAGATTCAGTTTTGTTGAGCCTAAGATGATCCACTGTCCAATTATGACCAAAAGTAATATTGTAAGAGACTGATTACGTAAGAAACTCATATTATGAGTTAAGTTTAATACATAGATAAAATTTCTGTTTAGACAGCGTTTAAAAATTACCTATTCAAAATCGGGCTATGAAAAGTGCCTATATTTCTAAAAAAAAGCTCACATCAAAGGTTTTTAAAAATGATTATTTTCTTTAAGAAATTTGATCTCACTTGTTGATTTTCATGTTGATTTTCTTCTCAATTAAATAAGGAATACTTTAATACAGTTTCATTTAAAAAAGATTTTTTTATTTTTGATTTATTGAAGTTTTGCAAAGAATGGGCCTCACAAGGCGCAGGGACCTTATATCAAACACCGGTTTACTAAATCAGCAAATTCTCCATAAATAATACTCAATGAATCATATTTAAAATTGAAAAATTAGTTTAAGGTATCAAGAAATTATTTGATATGAATAAAACATTAAATATGAGGCTGATTTCAAAATATCCCGAAATTTACCATATACGATAGACACAGTATACACTAAAATGAATTTTGTCATTTGTTCGCCTCAGTTCTCTATTCAATAACGCTTATTCAATTTATTCTTTGGTAATTTTGTTATTAGTTATTTATCATCTCATTATGTTTGATATTCATTATTTATTTTTTGTTATTTGTTTGTACATTTACTATTATTATCTATTTGTTGTCTATTTGTGTTATTTCATATTTTGTTATTTGTGCATTTCAGTTCGCTAGTTCGCTATTCAAAAAAGCTAATTTAATTTATAATTCGACATTTTTATTTAATATTTATTATTGAAGTAAATATACAATTGAGTATTGTGTAAATATTTCAAGTGCTCAAGTGCCTACCTGTTACCTCTTATTGATATCGAGCAAAAATATGCAAAAAATGGCGTTTTTCGTATGGGAGCCCCCTTGAATATTTATTTTATTTTAATTTTATTATTTAATATGAAAGTAAAAATACAACTGAGTATTTTGTGAATATTTCAAGTGCCTACCTGTTGCCATTATTGATATCGAGCAAAAGGGGGCGAAAAAAATAACGTTTGTTGTATGGGAGCCCCCTCAAATATTCATTTTATTTTGTTTTTAGTATTTGTTGTTATAGCGGTAACACAGATACATAATTTGTGAAAATTTCAACTGTCTTGCTATCGCGGTTCTTGAGATACAGCCTGGTGACAGACAGACAGCTAAGTTTCAGTAATAAGATTCCGTTTTTACCCTTTGGGTAAGGAACCCTGAAAACTGATAACTGATAAATCATAATGTCAGGAAAATATTTTGTTTTTGTGTTGATATAATTATACAGGAAACTATTATGTCTGCTCGAATCAACTCATCATGATTATCATGACAAAAATGAGCGTAATGCAGCTACGGAAGAAGTACTACAGTTATTATAGAAGGTTCATGCATTCGAAGATAAGTTCTACAATCACTGCCCTAGAGCAGTCGTTCTCAACTTGTGGGGCGCGAGCACACTAAATAGCCCGTTCAATTTAGACATAAAAATTAGTAGTCAAATAACAAAAATTCCCACAGAGCCAAATATTGGTGGAAAGCTGGGGTTAGTAGTACAGCTATAGCGGTTCTAGGCCACTTAAAGTCCGCAATGTCAGTTCTGCGCATGCGCGACTTCGGGGCGTGGCTATGATCGGGAAGTCGGCCATTTTGCGGATGGCGGCCATTTTCCAAGATGGCTGACCACGGTATCCCGTAATTTGGAACTTGACCAACAGATGGCGTTCCAAGATGGCGTTTCAAGATGGCTGACCACAGTATTATCGTAATTTGGAACTTGACCAACAGATGGCATTCCAAGATGGCGTTTCAAGATGGCGGACCACGGTATTATCGTAATTTGGAACTTGACCAACAGATGGCGTTCCAAGATGGCGTTTCAAGATGGCGGACCACTGTATTATCGTAATTAAGAACCTGGCCACCAGAGGGCGTTCTTACAGATCACGTTCTTACAGATCACTGTATTATAGTCATTAGGAACCTGACCACCAGATGGCGTTCCAAGATGACAGATCATTATATTCTCATCATTCAGAATCTCGCCAACAGAGGGCGTTTCAATAGCATTCAAATTTGAATGTTTGACGTATGACAGTTCTATGCTCTGAAATATCTATGGTTCAAGATGACATTTGACCGTAACGAATGACAGATGGGATGACGTATGACAGATCTATGCTCTAAGATATCTATGGTTCAAGATTACATTTGACAGTTACGAATGACACATAGGATGACAGTTCTATGCTCTAAGATATCTATGGTTCAAGATTACATTTGACAGTTACGAATGACAGATGGGATGACGTATGACAGATCAATGCTTTAAGATATCTATGATCCAAAATGACATTTGACAGTTCTATGTTTCAAATCCAAGATGGTGGATGCGTGAAACTAAGAATAAGCATTGGGGCCCAGAGGACTGAAATTGTAAAAGGGGGCATCCAGGTGTCTTCGTGCAGGCTCAGACGACTGAGTTCGATATATAGAAATATATGGAGTCTTCATGGGGGCCCTTGAGACACTTATACAAATTTTAACCTTACTTTTCGTTAGCTGACTTATCGTATTCAATATTTGACGTATAAAAGATCTATGGTTTAAATCAAAGATGGAGGATCTATGGTCTTTCCTGTTTCAAATCCAATATGGTGGATTACAGGTGACGTCACGTACCAAGTTCATTTTAAAAAAATTCAAAATTGAAATAATTGAGCTCGGCGTTTGAACCTCTATATCAGAAGTCCAACACTATCAAGCTTAAAAAAAAATTCATACTGAATGCAGAATTGAACCCAGTATATCTATATTAGGAGTTAATGACTCTACCAAGTTAAAAAAAAAGTTTCAAATTAAAAAATCCAACGCGAGGATCGAACCTCTATATCAGAAGTCCAACACTATCAAGAAAAAAAAAAAATAATACTAGAGAAATTCGCATGTAGAATTGAACCCAGTATATCGGTATTTTAGGAGTCCATGACCAAGCTTAAAAAAAATTTCAAATTAAAAAATCTAACGCGGGGATCGAACCTCTATATCAGAAGTCCAACACTATCAAGCTTAAAAAAAAAAATTTCAAATTAAAAAATCCAACGCGAGGATCGAACCTCTATATCAGTTCAACACTACCAAGCTAAAAAAAAATGTTAAATTAAAAAATCGATCGCGAGGATCGAACCTCTTATACTAGGAGTTCAACACTATGTTACACAAGCTTAAAAAAAAAAATTTCAAAATTAAAATATCCACATATAGAATTGAACCTGTCATATTAGGAGTCCATGGCTCCACCAAGTTAAAAAAAAAAAAGTTTCAAATTAAAAAATCCAACGCGAGGATCGAAACCCTATATCAGAAGTCCAACACTATCAATCTTAAAAAAAAAAATAATGATACTAGAGAAATTCGCATGTAGAATTGAACCCAGTATATCAGAGTCCAACTGTTCATGACCAAGCTTAAAAAAAAATTTCAAATTAAAAAATCTAACGCGGGGATCGAACCTCTATATCAGAAGTCCAACACTATCAAGCTTTAAAAAAAAAATTCATACTGAATGTAGAATTGAACCCAGTATATCTATATTAGGAGTTCAACACTATGTTACACAAGCTTGAAAAAAAAAATTCGAATTAAAAAATCCAACGAAAGAATCGAACCTCTATAACAGAAGACACTATCAAGCTTAAAAAAAAAATTTCAAATTAAAAAAACCAACGCGAGGATCGAACCTCTATATCAGAAGTCCAACACTATCAATCTTAAAAAAAAAAATTCATACTGAAGAAATCAACTTGTAGAATTGAACCTGTCATATTAGGAGTTCAACACTATGTTCGATGCTCTTAAAAACAAAATTTCAAATTAAAAAATCCAACGCGAGGATCGAACCTCTATATCAGAAATCCAACACTATCAAACATAAAAAAATTCATACTAAAGAAATCCACATGTAGAATTGAACCTGTCATATTAGGAGTCCATGGCTCTACCAAGTTAAAAAAAAAATTCAAATAAAAAAATCCAACGCGAGGATCGAACCTCTATATCAGAAGACCAACACTTTCGAGCTTAAAAAAAATTGTTAAATTAAAAAATCCACCACAGGGATCGAACCCAGTATATCAGAAGTCCAACACTATCAAGCATTAAAAAAAAGTTTCAAATTAAAAAATCCAGCGCGAGGATTGAACCTATATATCAGAAGTCCAACACTATCAAACATAAAAAAAATTCATACTGAAGAAATCCACATGTAGAATTGAACCTGTCATATTAGGAGTCCATGGCTCCACCAAGTTAAAAAAAAAAAGTTTCAAATTAAAAAATCCAACGCGAGGATCGAAACCCTATATCAGAAGTCCAACACTATCAATCTTAAAAAAAAAAAATAATGATACTAGAGAAATTCGCATGTAGAATTGAACCCAGTATATCAGAGTCCAACTGTTCATGACCAAGCTTAAAAAAAAATTTCAAATTAAAAAATCTAACGCGGGGATCGAACCTCTATATCAGAAGTCCAAC
>JARQZK010000189.1:20000-104786 GCA_030704885.1 Cynegetis impunctata | reverse complement strand
GCCATCTTTATGTTGAAGAAGAAATTATGAATAATAGATTTTTGGAGGACGTAGATTTGTTAGCTTTCCATAAGAAGTATACATTGTAAAGTTTTTGATTAAGATAATGAACTAATGGCCAATCGTCAAATGTGATTAATTTTGTCTGAACTTTTTCATTTCGTTCATCCATTAAATTCATTTTCGCTTATCATTGATAATTGACCACTACAACTGCAATAAATTGAAGTAAAATTCATGCTTCATTGGTGAGAAATTCCCAAATGATAATTTCTAAAATTTTACCGTATGTGTTGATTGAAATTCATTCTTTGTGATTGCTCTGCCTTTCGTTAAATAGAATTTAATTTCTTTCTAGTCTAACATATTTGATATTTGCAACAATATACCGATATATATATATATATATATATATATATATATATATATATATATATATATATATATATATATATATATATGAATATATAAATATATATATATATATATATATATATATATATATATATATATATATATATATATATATATAAATATATATATATATATATATATATATATATATATATATATATATATATATATATATATATATATATATATATATATATATAACTGAGATTGAATTCTCGTACATCACTAGGTGAAACAACATAAAGAATAAAGTTTCAACTTCAAAATAAAACACAATTGGCCTTCGTTTCACTATAGAAAAATATTTGAATACTGCATTTAGCAGTAAAGGATAGTCGAAATGTTTCGAGTTATGAACTCATTATCAAGACTTGTCTTGATAATGTGTTGATCGAGCGATATGATTAGATAATTCAAATATATATTAAAAAAAAAAAAAAAAATATATATATATATATATATATATATATATATATATATATATATGTATATATTTATTTATATATATATATATATATATATATATATATATATATATATATATATATATATATATATATATATATATATATATATATGTATATATTTATATATATATATATATATATATATATATATATATATATATATATATATATATATATATATATATATATATATATATATATATATATATATATATATATATATATATATATATATATATATATATATATATATATATATATATAATGTATATAATATTGTCATGTCATGTTAGAGGCCATTGCGAGACCTGAAAACTCTAACCCATGACTTACCACCACAACTTGACTACCATCTTTACGTGTCTTCCGAAACACGAAGCATCGATAAAATTCATTGGAGCTGCCCGGGGATTGAACCCGGTACCTTGCGGATAGCATCCCACAACTGTACCGCTGAGCCATATCGCCGCTCATATATATATATATATATATATATATATATATATATATATATATATATATATATATATATATATATATATATATATATATATATATATATATATATATATATATATATATAATATATATATATATATATAGTTGAAATTAGCGGAGTAATAGTCGTTAAGAACAAAATTCTTTCTAAGTTTGAGGGTATTACGACTGAAGAGGGGCCGTCTCCAATAACCAGTCAATATGTACTAAAGGCTCTATATTTCGTCTAACATTGTAGACATCATCAGGAGCTAACTATAAAAAATCACAAAGTTGAAACAACAGAAAAGATGTACTTACAATAGACTTACGATACTATGACTTTAAACTGGTAACTCCAGAACAAACAGGACTGTCTCCACATTGTTTTGTTTATAATAACATAAAATAAAATGACAAGTTAACTTTGGCGAACAAAAAAAAATACAATCTATAATGAAAATTGGGAGAAAACACGGATTCCTCCATCTAGGATCTTAATTTAGCAGCCATCTTTAATATCGATCTATTATGCGCATTATGCGGTGAGTGACAATTAAATTTACAGAAAACATTACTTCTTCTTCTTATCGTCTTTTTGGACATATCTAATACATCGTTTGGACAAAATAACACAGAGAATTATACCGAAAAATCATTTGAACATCTAGAGTAGAGACATTTAGTTTTACAAACTGCAAACTGAGAAAAAACACAGAACAGGAGAAATGGATCAAGTTAGTAATAAAAAGAATTACATCAATTTCTACAAAGTAAAGGAGACATGAATCAAATTCAACATTGAAATCCACACCATTATGACAACTATAACAACTACAGGCATGACAAGCCATACACTATCAACAAAGCTACAAACAAACAATTCTTTTGTCATAAGAAAAATTATACCAAAAAATTATATAAAAAAAATACAAGCAAAAAAATACGAGGCAATGTACTGAGGGGGAGATCCGCACCAAACAACCGAGACTCTATTGTTTCTATCTTTTATCACAGGTCATTAGAAAACTATAAATTGAACTCAGGTTATTTGTGTCTGCCTTTGTGTTCATTGTGGTGTTATTATTAATGTGACACATTTCCAAGAACAATCTTTTATAGTGATTGTCTTCATGTTCTAAAATTTTTGGAGTTTCAAAATCAACTGTATGACCCGTGTTGCTTACATGTTGTCCCAATGCACACCTATCCGGTCTGAGTCTAGAGTCACTTTTGTGAAGTGCTAACCTCCTCCCTAGGGACTGCGAAGTTTGACCAATGTATACCAAAGGACAATGTCTACAATTAAGTCGATATATCACATTCTTCATATTTTCAGGTCTCAGTTTGTCTTTAGCACTTTTGTAAATTGATCCAGCAACAACCAAGTTATATCTACCTATTTTCACATTGGCGAATTTCTTGAACAACTTTGTCAACTCAAAAGTTAGTTCCTTTATGTAGGGCAACTTGGCATACATAACACGTTCATCTTCATTATTGGTAGTGTGTGAGACTCGTTGGTGATTGCCAGGTTCTAACTGCTGTGTGGGTGGATCCTCAACCAATTCACGTTGTTCTGGTGGACGAGGAGAGTTGTATAATAACTTTTTAAGAAAATTGCTGTTGTAACCATTATCCCTCATGAGGCGATATAGTCTATTAAGAGCTGAGGATTGCAATGTAGGATGTGTTATATCTATTATTCTCCGCCTTAGGCCCAGGATGACGTTTGTCTTCATCTTTATGTCATGGTATGAACTCTGATTTATGTATCTGCCTGAACTGCTTGGTTTCCTGTACCAATCCAGTTTGATGTGGTTATAATCATCTCTGTATACTTTAGTATCAAGGAAAGGTACACTTTTGTTGTTTTCCCTCTCTATGGTAAACCTTATTTGTTCATCGAAACTATTAAAGGCCTCTAGTGTTTCATTTTCTTTATCTGATGGTATCGAAAGAATTAAATCATCCACATATTGGTACAAAAAAGATGGTCTAAAGGTTACCTTTGTCAGAGCATCCCCAATCAAAGTTGTCATTACTATATTCGCCAGAATTGGACTCAATGAACTACCCATAGGACATCCAAATTTTTGTTTATAAAAGTTTCCTAGTCGTAATACCCTCAAACTTAGAAAGAATATATATATATATATATATATATATATATATATATATATATATATATATATATATATATATATATATATATATATATAAATATAAATATATATATAAATAAATATATATATCTAAATATAAATATATATATATATATATATATATATATATATAAATATATATATATATATATATATATATATATATATATATATATATGTATATATTTTCATTTTTCACTTGTATATTATACGTTTATTTCACCTTGGATACGGTTGCTATAAACACACTCATTGTGCCCTAGGCCATTATGCCCGCATTTGCGGGCATAATGGATTAAAAACGACCGCTTATTGTACTAGGAGAAATGAAGCAAATTTCATTGATTAGATACTTCATAATCCTTGTCGTATACGACCCTGGATTTCTCCAGCAATGAATTATTCGCAGCTTTGGCTGCATTTTCTATGATATTCTTGGGTAAATTCATTTTCATTTCCATTATTTCTATAAGACTACACAAAGAAAGCAGGAATGACATTCACTAAATTTGATGACAAAAATAATCACAAACGTCAAATTATCAACAAATGACATGCCTACAATGAGAAGGAAAATGGATAGGAGCAATGAAACGACATTCATCCCTCGGGCCGAATGTTTCCCTCCGGCCGTAAGGATCTGTATAACGCACTTGGTACATAAATAACTAATATACATATATATATATATATATATATATATATATATATATATATATATATATATATATATAAATATATATATATATATATATATATATATATATATAAAATATATATATATAATATATATAAAAAATAAAAATATATATATATATATATATATATATATATATATATTCTCAGTTTTAGTAGTTGTTGATGCAAAAGATTTGTAAGTATATGAAATTTTTGGTGACAAACATGTGTTTTTCTAATAAAATAAATATTTACTCTTCAAAACGTTTTATTATATATCTCCTTTAGGGACCTGGAATAGCGGATCTATTCAAACAATCATCAAATACTTGGGTGAGTTAATTGAGATATCTGTGTTCCCAACTTTGTAATGATGTTATTCGATACCTATTTGAACTTGCTTCCTAAATGACCCAGGCCTATAAGGGTCGTACTCAGGGAGCCCTTTTTACAAAACCGCCGCTAACGTATTTCTGCTACCGGCTATTCGAATGTCGCTGGGATTAGATTTCAGAGTAAATAAATTAAGGGTGAAGCAGACTTGCCAAAGTCTCTAGGTTGTCGTTACTCAAATAATGCTTACTCTTCCAACGTTATTACTGTACTTTATACATAAGAGGTAGTTGATCGAGCGATATAAATAGATAATGACAAGTTTATGTGAAATTGCATGATATTTTCATATATTGTAAAATTACGTGGTAATGATAATATTTAATTCCGAGAAAATATCAGTCTCTTCTGTAATAAATTTTGGTCGATCCAAAAGTTGCTCACTAATGAAAACTTATTTTCCAAGTACAATATATATATATATATATATATATATATATATATATATATATATATATATATATATATATATATATATATATATATATATATATATATATATATATATATATATATATATATATATATATATATATATATATATATATATATATATATATATATATATATATATATATATATATATATATATATATATATATATATATATATTTATATTTATATATATATATATATATATATATATATATATATATATATATATATATATATTTATATATATATATATATATATATATATATATATATATGTATATATATAGTTGACTCTGAATAGTAGGCAGGTTGAGACTTCAGAGTTGACAGGAAGCAGTACGGTTAGTGGAGTAGGCAGGTTGAGACCACGCAATCGTATTGTTTCCGATTCCTCCTAATTCGATTCGTGGAGTAGGCAGATTGAGGCCACGATTCTGAATTAGTTCCCTTCTAATTCTCCTGAAGATGGCTTCGCAAAAGGAGCCGAAACGTCGAAATTTTTCAAATCTTTCACGCGGTTCATTCCGCGAACCAAGTTTTTCATATATATATATATATATATATATATATATAAATATATATATATATATATCGATATAATATATATATATATATATATATATATATATATATATATATATATGTATATATATATATATATATATATATATATATATATATATATATATATATATATATATATATATATATATATAGATATATAATAATCACATGAAAGTAGTGTAATTAATACCACTGCCACTGTTTTACCTTTTTTCGTCGAAGAAACATTAAATTTAGAACAATCAAATCATGAAAAACATACTAGTTTACCATGGTCAATTTCATACATTACATAAAGTGAACAAGGAAAATTCTTTAATAATTTAAAAAATTATTAAACAACGTTCCAAGGAAGCTGGTTATACGTATTCAGCAACGCAAAATCTGCATTCACAATCGAACGGCGAATTATAGAAATTGTCGAGTCACTCCGACTCAAAATCTGCATACAGCTGTTTCGATCTTATTAGATCTCATCAGTGCAGCTTATTTGACTCAGAGTGAATTAATAAATCTCTAATTGTTCCCCAATACAAATCGTGGTCAGTAACACTGGTCGGATAACAATCCAGAGCGCCATCCCACCAAAGATATTGGGAAACAACAATTCACCGCTTAGACTGAAAATGCAGAAATTCGTCGCTCGAACACGTACCTCCTGATATGAAGATATCTACTCTACAACAGTGGTGTATATGATTCCAAGGCACACTAGCATAGTGATTTAAAACCTTTGGATATACCGACGAGAGCGCGCTCCGGATATTCTAGTCGCTTAATACGCAAAATACAACAATCAAATCATGAAAAACATACTAGTTGACCATGGTCAATTTCATACATTACATAAAGTGAACAAGGAAAATTCTTTGATAATTCAAAAAATTATTAAACAACTTTTCAAGGAAGCTGGTTATACGTATTCAGCAACGCAAAATCTGCATTCACAATCGAACGGCGAATTATAGAAATTGTCAAGTCACCCCGACTCAAAATCTGCATACAGCTGTTTCGATCTTATTAGATCTCTTGAGTGCAGCTTATTTGACTCGGAGTGAATTAACAAATCTCTAATTGTTCCCCAATACAAATCGTGGTCAGTAACACTGGTCGGATAACAATCCAGAGCGCCATCCCACCAAAGATATTGGGAAACAACAATTCACCGCTTAGACTGAAAATGCAGAAATTCGTCGCTCGAACACGTACCTCCTGATATGAAGATATCTACTCTATTCGCCGTTCGATTGTGAATGCAGATTTTGCGTTGCTGAATACGTATAACCAGCTTCCTTGGAAAGTTGTTTAATAATTTTTTAAATTATTAAAGAATTTTCCTTGTTCACTTTATGTAATGTATGAAATTGACCATGGTCAACTAGTATGTTTTTCATGATTTGATTGTTGTATTTTGCGTATTAAGCGACTAGAATATTCGGAGCGCGCTCTCGTGGGTATATCCAAAGGTTTTAAATCACTATGTTAGTGTGCCTTGGAATCATATACACCACTGTTGTAGAGTAGATCTCTTCATATCAGGAGGTACGTGTTCGAGCGACGAATTTCTGCATTTTCAGTCTAAGCGGTGAATTGTTGTTTCCCAATATCTTTGGTGGGATGGCGCTCTGGATTGTTATCCGACCAGTGTTACTGACCACGATTTGTATTGGGAAACAATTAGAGATTTGTTAATTCACTCCGAGTCAAATAAGCTGCACTGATGAGATGTAATAAGATCGAAACAGCTGTATGCAGATTTTGAGTCGGGGTGACTCGACAATTTCTATAATTCGCCGTTCGATTGTGAATGCAGATTTTGCGTTGCTGAATACGTATAACCAGCTTCCTTGGAACGTTGTTTAATAATTTTTTAAATTATTAAAGAATTTTCCTTGTTCACTTTATGTAATGTTAAGTTCAGACCCCAAACACTCTATAGAAATTAATAATATCAAACAAATACCAACCAATAATATTATAGCTCACATAGAAAAAGGTATTTCAAATTTATGTCCTGAAAATCAAAATTCCATTAGACAAAAAGTAGCACAAACTATAAAAACTCACCACAATAAATGCAAAAATGAAAAACGAACTTTACATAATACACAAACTATCAAGAACTTATATCAAATCAAACAATTCATCAAATCTAATCCACAACTAACAATAACTAAATCAGACAAAGGAAACAAAACAGTTATACTAGAAACAAATACATACAAACGAAAATTTTCTGCAATGCTTAGTGATTCCTCTACATATAAACAAATTAAAAAAGATTTAACTAAGACTCTGCAAAATGAAAGTAACAAATTGTTTAAAACATGGCAACAAAAAAATTTCATTTCTCCACAAACATTAAAAGAATTAATTCGACACAACAGCCTTTCACCTAAATTTTATGGTCTTCCTAAAATACATAAAGAAAACATTCCATTAAGACCTATTGTCTCTTACCTCTCTCTCACCTCTATATAATCTTTCTAAATTTCTTTCTGCAATATTAGAAAATATAGAATATCAAAATCCTTATTATATCAAAAATTCTCTCGATCTAGTAGACCATCTTAAAACTTTGAAAATACCTAACAATTACAAATTTTTTTCATTAGATGTTGTTTCTCTTTATACCAATATTCCAAATTCTTTGGTTCCAATAATAATTAATGACAAATGGAATATTATCAAAAATTATACAAATATTCCTAAAACCGATTTTACAGAAGCAATTCAATTTGCTCTTGGTACAAACTATTTTCAATATGAAAATAACTTCTACCTACAAATTGATGGTGTAGCAATGGGAAGTCCTATTTTCAGTGTTATAGCTCAATTAGTTTTGGAATATTTGGAAGAAAATGTATTAAATAATTCGAATGAACGAATTATAACTTTCAAAAGGTATGTTGATGATTGCCTTTTAATAACATCAGAAGATTTTATTGATGATATTCTCAAAAAATTCAATGACTTTATTAGAATATTACAATTTACTCTAGAAGAAGAAACGAACAATACATTAAATTTTCTTGATATTAATCTCATACACAAAAACAATGAAATTATCACAAAATGGCATAGAAAAGAAATTTTTTCACAAAAAACATTGAACTACAACAGTACACATCATTTGTCACAAAAAAAGAGTTTAATCTCAAAGATAGGGTTCCCCTTATGTCCAGGTCGGATTGTGTCTACTCTGTTCCATGCTCAGATTGTTCCAATGTTTATATTGGCCAAACCTCTCAGTCCCTAAAGAGGAGAATCAATTCACATAAAAGTGATATTCGTCTCCATCCGGATAGGTGTGCCTTGGTTTTGCACGCGAAGAACTTGTTGCATAGTTTTGATTTTTCGAACACTCGAGTTTTGTCTTTTGAATCTAATTATAATAAGAGATTTTTTTTGGAAATGTGCAATATCAATGAGTATGACAATGCCGTTAACAAGAGATCTGACATTAAAAGTCTTAGCAATATTTACAGTTACCTTCTTTCCATTACTAAGGGTTTTGCCAATTTAAATTTCAGCTCAGTCTCAGTATACATTTATTAAGTTTTTATTTTTTGGTTATTTTTTCATTTTGTTGTCACCACTGATTTTGTGGTTTATTCTTTCTCGCTTTTCTGTGGTCCGTCTGTCAAGACTGCCCATTTTCATTTATTGTCAATTACTGCATAACCTGACTTGGCCATGTTAAAGCCGGTCTTTTTTAATTTTAATTTTAGTTGATTATTATGTTCCAGAGATTCAATATCTCATTTTTATATTGTCATCATTATGCTTTTGTTTGTTTTTAAATAATTTTTGAATGTTCCCTCTGTGTCATTCGTTTTTCGCCGCTCTATTTTCACAACTTGTCACATGTAAGTAACTTTATAATTGTAGTATTATGTGGCTTTTCCATTGCTTACATTTTAGTTGGTTGTTGTGATACTATGTGAGTTCTTTGACTTATAGCATCCTGATGAAGGTCCCAAACTAAGGACCGAAATATAGATGTTCATGACTAATGGTTGTTTGATTTAAATCCAGCCTCCTTTTGCCGAGTGCCCAATATAAGCTTTTATAAAATATATATATATATATATATATATATATATATATATATATATATATATATATATATGTGTGTGTGTGTATTTATATTGCCGTTTTTACTGCGAAAAAATGTTTCATAATAGGAAAACGCTAGTCTTGTTATGGTATTATGATGATAATTGAAATCTGAAGGACAAGGATTATGAGATTAAATTTCGTCACCTACCTACTGGATACAATTTATTGATTGATATTAAGTGGGAGGAAGGTCCTTTCATTTCCTGTCAAATCAGAATGCATAGATCTCGAGCCACTTTGAAACTCCGTATGCATACAGGTAGTAAATTCGTTGAATTTGCACAGTCAGGCACGTTCCATCAAAATTGGAGCGCTAACGAGAGTTTAATAACGGAACTTAATTAGGTTGCCCGCTAAACTGAAGGGTTATGACAAGAATTAGGAGGGGAATAAACCTATTTCAGCTCTCTCGAGTTCTGCCATCGTTTTGGAAGACGCGAAACGCATTTCGTTTGAATTTGTTTTGCTAATCGGCGAAAATCAACTTGAAATGGAGATCGTTCAACATCAATGCCCCCTCCGTTCATTCATTCCGTTCGGTAATTATTTTTTTCTTTGTCATCAAAATTCGGTACTTCTGCTTCATTTTATTTCTGAGAGTCATTAAATATTTGTTTTTCTGGCTCAAACAGTCTGAAATTTTTAGTTCGGAATACTAGAAGATAGTTCAAAATACATTCATCATTGCATATTCTTGAAGTTCAATTCATTCCTGTCATCACAAGAACAACTATAAGACAAGAAGAACTGAGTTTTTCTTCTGAGATTAAAGTAACAATTAATTTTCTATACACTATATATGTGATCAGTGATCTTCTAATTATCATGCAAAATTATTTTTCATAATGATTATACCATTATTGTTCTATTACTCTGTGATTAATTTTAATATGATTTAAATATTATAAAATATAATTTTGTAAATTTTCAGTTTTTATTTGGTACGTTGGTTAGAGAAAATATCAGTTGCTTTGTGGAACTCTTCATGTTTTTATCGAACCTATATTACGAAAAATAGTGTGAATGTGTCGTAACAGAGTTATCTGAAAATTCTATATATTTATGCGAGACTCATGAGGATGAGTCTCGCATAAATATATAGAATTTTCAGATATATCAAATATATTCACGTGAATGAATAGTTCACAATATTCAACTACAAGAATGAAAATTTTTGAAAAGATGAACAAATTATATTAATATCAGCCAATAGTTAATAATCTTGACAAAAATAATGATTGGGATTTGGCTGATATTAATATAATTTGTTCATCTTTTCAAAAATTTTCATTCTTGTAGTTGAATATTGTGAACTATTCATTCACGTGAATATATTTGAAACTGTTGATATAGGAACCATCCATTTTTATAGATTTTCACGTGAAATTTCGGATTGAGCTTGCTTTAGAAATAAATATTATCTTCATGGATGCGCAACGCTTGACATATTTGTTATTAGTTTTTGGATTTTTCTAACAAAAATAGAGGCTGTAAGTAAATATACACTTTGTCGGATCTATATGTTCTATATGTAATTTTCATTATTTTATTCAGCAACAACGTAATTTCATACACCTAGTTTATTCACTCTCGTATTTTTGGTTAGAAATAAAAATAAAATTCTTATTCTAGAGATTTATTCATTGTACGCCTAGTCTAGTTTTGAAATAATTTGAACTCGAAGCTTCCATCTATTATACCGTAAGTACTTTATGACTTCTTCCAGTTAAGTATCGATAGCTCAACTACGATAACTTCTTACAGAGCAGGGGTGCACTGTCGTTGAAATAGTTGGCAAATGGAGTGGAGATTTATAACTCCATTACCTCTCTACGAGGGAATAAAACGCATTCTCTAGACCAAACTAGACACATCAAATCCATGCTCCTGTTTTCTACTTCTTGACCCCGTTAGAGAGCATATCCTGTTTCCGTAAATTGAATTACTGCGTGATGCCCTTAATATAATTCCACAGTGACAGTATCTCTAGCTGAAATGCAATTTGCGAAAGTTTCTTAAGTACTCATTAATGATTTCCGATGTATTCGATGAATCTTTTATATATATATATATATATATATATATATATATATATATATATATATATATATATATATATATATATATATTTCATGTTTTTTGAATTAATTTTTCAAAAATTAAGTTTTTCACATAAATTTGGTACCCTGGTTTTTTTCCTATTAACTTTTATGTGACTGCGTACGCTGTTATTGTTTATTCATAATTTTTTGACACTGAATATTTAGCAGTTTTATGAGAATTCTTAATTTCCACGCCTGCTCTAAGTTAAAAAGGTCTACTTGCTCAACAACGCTATAGGTAGTCCATTTCGAGATATTTACAATTTTCTATATCGATGCATGTTACTAAGCTCCTAGGGCGTTAAGTGAAGTTGCTGGGAACATAATAAAAACTACGTATGTGGTAGATCCCGTCAAAATGAACAATTTTTTTTTTCCGTTTTCGAAATAAAATTGTTTAAATTTTCCAAATCATGATTGGTTTTCTTCGTGAGTTAGAATAAATATTGACAGCGCAGGCACAACCTGTATCCCCGAAACAAAGCATTTTTATACTTGAAATTATTTCAGGAATACGTCAAAATGTTGAGGTACTTACATTGCACCCTATATATATATATATATATATATATATATATATATATATATATATATATATATATATATATATATATATATATATATATATATATATATATATATATATATATATATATATATATATATATTTATATATATATATATATATATATATATATATATATATATATATATATATATATATATATATATATATATATATGTATATATATATATATATATATATATATATATATATATATATATCCATCAAAAAGGTGATTAAATCTTTTTATATGTTTCAATTGTCTCCTGCCGAGGTAATATCAGTTGTTCGAAACTTTAAAAACTCTTCTTCTAGTGGCTATGATAGTGTTCCGATGAGTATTATAAAGGAAATAATCTGTGTGATAGCTGGCCCATTGTCTTTCATAATTTATAATTCTGTTGTTCAGGGAATTTTTCCTGATTCCTTGAAAATTGCCATTGTGAAACCGGTCTATAAGAAAGGATCTCAAGAAGATCTAGGTAATTACCGCCCTATAAGCCTGCTCCCTTCCTTCTCCAAAATCTTTGAAAGAATTATTGTTAACAGACTTGTTAGATTTTTCCATAAGATGCTAGTCTTCGGTGCTTTTCAACATGGATTTATTTGTGGCAGGAGCACTGAAACCGCTATTTTCCAGCTTATACAGTCCATTGTTGATGCCTCGGAGGCTGGTGTTATACCCATAGGCCTATTTATTGACCTTACCAAGGCATTCGACAACGTTGATCACGAACTTCTGTTACTTAAGCTTGACTATTGTGGAATTCGTGATAAACAACTGCAGTTTATAAAATCCTATTTGAGTGGTCGTCGGCAGAAAGTCGAGGTAACTGTTGATGGCCGGAGAGGTGATGGATCCATAAAATCCAAACTTCCTTCAGGAAATCCAGTGACGGTTGTCAATGACTTCTTGGAATATTTTACGAGTGTTTCTTCTACCTCTAAATTGAACAGCCGCAAGGTTACTTTAAGTAAAGCTTCCATCAAAAAGGTGATTAAATCTTTTTATATGTTTCAGTTGTCTCCTGCCGAGGTAATATCAGTTGTTCGAAACTTTAAAAACTCTTCTTCTAGTGGCTATGATAGTGTTCCGATGAGTATTATAAAGGAAACAATCTGTGTGATAGCCGGCCCATTGTCTTTCATAATTTATAATTCTGTTGTTCAGGGAATTTTTCCTGATTCCTTGAAAATTGCCATTGTGAAACCGGTCTATAAGAAAGGATCTCAAGAAGATCTAGGTAATTACCGCCCTATAAGCCTGCTCCCTTCCTTCTCCAAAATCTTTGAAAGAATTATTGTTAACAGACTTGTTAGATTTTTCCATAAGATGCGAGTCTTCGGTGCTTTTCAACATGGATTTATTTGTGGCAGGAGCACTGAAACCGCTATTTTCCAGCTTATACAGTCCATTGTTGATGCCTTGGAGGCTGGTGTTATACCCATAGGCCTATTTATTGACCTTACCAAGGCATTCGACAACGTTGATCACGAACTTCTGTTACTTAAGCTTGACTATTGTGGAATTCGTGATAAACAACTGCAGTTTATAAAATCCTATTTGAGTGGTCGTCGGCAGAAAGTCGAGGTAACTGTTGATGGCCGGAGTTATGTATCAGACGAGGCGGTGGTGGATGCTGGTGTCCCCCAGGGGAGTATCATAGGCCCACTACTGTTCATCGTGTACATTAATGACCTCCCTAATCTTTTTCACGACTCGACTACTGGAATCACAATCTATGCTGACGATACTAATCTGATCGTGAAATCCCGTGAAGTCCGATCTGTGTACCGCCCTGGCAGAGTCTGCGGCTGTAGTCGATATCTTTGCGGACTGGTGCTCGAAAAGTCACTTGAAAATAAATTTTGATAAGTGTGAGTGTTTACATTTTCAAATTCGGGCAAACTCCCCATTAGGATCTAGTCATGTTCACCTTACATACGGTGACATCGCTTTCAAACCGTCCACTTAATTTCTTGGATTAATACTATCCTCTGACCTAAAATGGGGAGAACACATTGATCACCTTAGTAGTAGACTTATGTCGGTAATATATACTTTTAATGCATTGAAGTGTCATCTTAGCATTGATGTCTTGCTTATGCTATATTTTTCGAACTTCCAGTCCCTTCTGGCTTACGGGATCTTGTTTTGGGGGAATAGTCCTCACTCGGCAAGGATTTTTGTTGCCCAGAAGATGGCACTGAGAAGCTTGTGTCGTATGAGGCATCGATCTTCCTGTAGGGGCATTTTCAGAGAAAATAACATTCTCACAGTTCCGGGCTTTTACTTGTTCAGGTGCCTTATGTTCATCCGCGGCCATAGTGAACTATTCACTGATTTTGAAAATCATAATAACACTAGGCGCACTCATTCCTATCTCCTGCCTCGGCTCGCTTTAACTACCTCACAACACTGTGCATCATACATATGCATGAAAATTCACAATGCACTACCGCGCGAGTTCCACTCGATCTCTCGGCTGCGACCTTTTGAGGAGGCGATCCGCAGATTTTTAATTAAAATGGAGCCCTACTGTCTTCAGGATTACTTTGATGCCTGTAGAACTTAAATTTGATATGTTCGATTATTTCTGACCTGTTTTCTTTTATTATAAGTTATTGTAATACTATGAGAATAAAATCCTATTATTATTATTATTATATATATATATATATATATATATATATATATATATATATATATATATATGAACATTTTTCATGCCTCTTCTACGTCTTCGTACAGATATATTTATTATAACATAACGACATATTAAGCAGTCACAAATACCGTTAAAACTAAAACGAAATACATTTCGTGAACATTATGTACAATGATCCAAGAAAATGTCCTTATAATGTCTACAAAATTCCATAAATATTGTTCGGGAAAGATGAATGAAACAGGAGACACTGAGAAATATATGAACCATAAGCTTTTTACGCCCGCGATGGAAGTACTCTGGTCATGAATAAATCTATAATTCTGTAATTCAGTATGTTGAAGATATAACAGAATAACATAATAATAATATACAGAATAACATAATAATATACAGAAAAATTGTAACATGGTGAATAGTATTCAGTGGCGAAACAATTTTAAAAAAAACATCAAATTACATAAACCATTACAATGCTGTATTCCCACATTGACAGGAAGCCATCTAAGCACTGCTGTGTTTATATTATGATCTCCAGTATCAATCAGGAGGACCATACAATAATCATAACAATAATATTTCTATAATAGGTAGATTCAGGTTGGGAGCTCATTAATTAATCGATTGGATGCTTTCTTTGTCGCTGTTCACACCAAGAGAAGACAGCTGAACGAGTGCATCAGGATTATTACAGGTTCTCTTAAGTCCACACCTATCCTCTGGCTTAACACTTTGAGTAATATCCCACCACCAAAATTGTGAAGGCAAGAATCAGCAGCAAAGGAGTGGTCAAAACTCCGTCACCCGGATTACCTTCACAATCTACCAATTCACGGTATCCTTGCGGATTTACCTCCAACCCTTTTAAAGTCACGGAATCCTATATGGCTCCATAGACAAGAACACCAGTCAGACATCAAAGATAAGTGGCGGCGTTGTTAGAACGATTCTGGAGTCAACAACTGAGGTATTAAAGATCCCACCGTAGTGTTACTGGGTTTCGACTTGAAGAGGTGCATCTGGACTAAACTGAATCGAATCAGAACGGGCCATGCAAGATGCAACTCGTTTAAATACAAATGGGGCCTACGTGATTCACCAGCCTGTGACTGCGGAGCTCCAGAGCAGAACGTCCACCATATTGTTGAGGAGTGCCCTGTGAGGAAGTATTCAGGGCCCTGATTATTTATATATGTGTATATTCTAATATTGTATTTTACTGTTTGTTTTTCGTTTTATTTTCATTTTTATACTGTATATATTGATATATTTTTTTATACTGTATCATATGCTGATGTCGCTGTACTGTCATACGCAAAATAAAATAAAATAAATAAATGAATGAAATCGATTGAATCAAAAAGTGTTTTATTTTTCATGTTTGTTAAGTACAGTTTGTGATATTTCGTAGTGTAAGTGAGCTAGAGACATTATACAATAAGATCGAAATTGAATTTGTTTCCATTGATAAAATTTTTATTTCTCTCTTGAAAATGAATTTGCTTTTGATATTTTTCAGTTAAGTGACATTGAGTTATAAAATATTGGGCCAATATAAAAAACGGATTTTTGCGCATGTTTTTTCGAAAACTTGGGTATTTCCACTGATAGAGGTCTGATCGATGGAGTTAGATGGTGTTTGTTGGTGTTTATTTTTGGTTTTGTTTTTGTGTGCATGTATAGTAACGATTGGTAGATAAATAGTTTTTTCAAATTGAATATATCAGCTTCTTTATATAGTAGAGTTGTTGAAAAATGTGTATTATTACAAATATGTGCTAAATTCCTGAAATCTCGACGTTTCCGCTTCTTCATTGAGGCAAGCTAAGAGATTATTCGGGCATATGGACTGAATCTCTCTACACCACGAACCCAATAAATTCTGCTAGGAAACAGCTAAGCTTAAATTTGCGTCAAGTGAGTTTTGACAGAAACAATTCTTTTGCGTGGTCTCAATCAGCCTACTCCATTTACCGAGTGACTTACACAACTCAGAAGCATATATATGTAAGGAACGCTCTTAGCTTTGGCTCTTCCTTGTATAAGAGTGAACTGTGAATATTTTTCAATTATGTAGTAAGTTTGTAAGTTAAAGATCATATTATATTGAAGAATTCCGATTGTTTTTAATTCAGAACTATATGATATATGAATATATATTCGGAATGTCTCAGCAATGTTCTAATTTAAACAAAACTATTAAATTCCTCATGAAAATTTGTTTTTGTTATGATTTTACTTAACTATTCGACTATAAGACATCAACTCTCATTTCATTCAATTTTGAAATATACTCATGTTTCAAAACCTCTCGCAAACGATAGGCATATCTGAAGCACGTAAAGTTTGCAAAAAGTTTTCACCTCTACAGGAACTTTGCACCCACCAATCTCTCCCGAACTACAAGAAGGAAACCCTTAGTGGAAAAACGGTCGCTTCGGTAAGTAACACCGAGTTCGTGACGGCATCTGATTTATCGGTACATTAGGTTCTCACAAGAGAAGACATCTCCCCTTTCAGCAGAGACAAACTTACGAATCATCGTCCTGAAATGACTGCGCCTGGAAAATTCAATTAGCTAGCAGACTTCCATACTAAATTCAAAGGCGACAATTTACAAACAAACGTGCGAATTTATATATGTGGATAGAGGTCTAGTGGCTTGGCTAGTACCCAACTGTTCCGACAAATTACCGTTTGCATTCTTCAAGAGACGATGGTGAGTGCCGTTTCATTTCAAACTGAAAAACTTAGAAGCGCGCCGCATTTCATTATTAATTTCACATTGTTCTCGTGTTCGGATTTTGTGATTTCAGAATAGTGAAAACTTCAGTTCTTAAAACAAAAAAAGCATAGTGGTTATGCTGAAGTAATATTATATGAGGAGATACCTGAAATAAAACTAAGTTATTTTCTGAAAAAATAGGTAATTTAGTTTTTTAACTAAAAATCTTCAATCCCATTCAAAATAATCTATAGCCCCTCATGAATCATCCTATAAATTTGCCCTGTTTGTCCAACAGCGCATCTCCTTTTCTATACAACTCAGTAACTTCGGAAAAGGTTTGCTTTGATATCTCTCTTAGTTCAAAGAAATAAAAAAGTCACATGGAACCACATAACGTAAGAAGGGGACATTTTTTGGTTAAAAATTGGCGCACACACGGAGCTACGTGAGTTGGTATCTTCTACAAAAATTCTTCCAAGTAAGCTGGCTATATCAGGAACTTTTAGTAGACTCAACTGATCTCATTTAGCATAATTATACAGGCCAGTTAGTTCGGATTGAAAGCGACTTTTTCATGAAAATCATTGAAAAAATAATCATAAGCTCACATTAGGATTAGAGAATTGATTGGAGGAAATCACGAACTATATATAGTAGAAAGAGCATATAATTTAGGTATTTCTTACTACAAGAAAATCAAATATGAAAATCAATATCCGAAAACAACTATACTACCACATTCAGATTATTGTGCACCGTTATCATTTTACATACAAAAAACTCAAATTACTCTGTTACAAAAAATTATGAATGAAAGTATGAGGGTAGTACTCAAATGTTAAAAAGTACAGCAATAAAAATAATGCTTGAAACACTAAATATAATGGATTTAGAATAACGAATATTATATTACAAGACCGTAGAGTTTTTATTTAAAATTAACAATCAAATGTTGCACCTTATTCAAGTGAACAAATCCAGTATGTCAGTAATTTTCACAAATATGAGACACGGCATCGGGACGATCTGTTTATTACTACATATAATTATGCATTGATACATAAATCCACATCAAGTAATGGAATTAAGTTGTTAAATGATTTGCGAACAACTTTCAAATATTTTAAACGCTTTAATGAATTCAAAAAAAAATTGTACGAATATATAAATATATATATATATATATATATATATATATATATATATATATATATATATATATGTATATAAATATATATATATATATATATATATATATATATATATATATATATGTGTATATATATATATATATATATATATATATATATATATGTGTATATATATATATATATATCTCTATATATATCTATATATATATATATATATATGTGTATATATATATATATATATATATATATATATATATATATATACACATATATATATATATATATATATATATATATATATATAAATATATATATAAAAATAAATAAATATATATATATATATATATATATGTTCAGAAAGATTTCCGCGGTCGGAAGTATTTGAAAAACTTGGTTCACGGAATGAACCGCGTAAAAGATTTGAAAAATCTCATTTGAATGAGATTTTTCAAATCTTTTACGCGGTTCATTCCGTGAACCAAGTTTTTCATATATATATATATATATATACAGGGTGGCGCATCCTATACGTGTCGGTCTCTGTAGGAAAAACGACTAAGAATTTGAATTATTTTTCTCAATAGGGACATACAGGGCCATCAACACTACAAATTAAAAATAATTTGGATTATACAGGGTGACCCAAAAATACGAATTTATATCAAAGTTATGTTTTTTTAAGTGAAACACCCTATATTTGATGGTGTATTTTGATTCCCCGGAAAAAATAAGGTAAAGTTTCTGTAATGTTTCCTATACCTATCTCTTTTCGTTTTCGAAATATTCAAAGGATTCTTAATTTGTAAGCTTGAGCAACATAGCCTAGTATGTCGCTGTTATTCAAAACACATCAACAATCACCTGCGATATGCGTAGCCAAGATATTAGACTATCGAATAAAATGCAAATTTTTCCATTACATCATACAGGGTGTTCTTTTAGTCTAATTGAATTCAACTTACATATGGAGTTGAAAAATATTCTTATTTTAAATGGCACACCCTGTATTCAATAACTTAAATTGATAGACATTTAAATTATCTTTCATTCCATATAAGATTTCCCTATACCTAAATTCGATGGATCTTCAGTAAATAGCTGTTTTTTATTTTTAACATACGGATTTTATCATATTCTTTTTTAATCATAGTAACTATAGAGCAAATATCACTCAAAATATGGTATTGAACGAAATAAACATTCTATCACTTTCCAATGTTGAATAGTTTCAATTTAAACCAACTAAACTATAATTTATTTGATAAAAAAAAACATTTGATGACAAGAATATTTGAAGTATTTGAAAACTACACACAAATGGAAAATAGTGAGAAACAAATTGCAAATAAAACAAAAATGAATTATAAAAATTTTTCGAAGTGATGCCCATCTTGTTCTTAACACAACTGATCTCGTTTTTCAAAGGATCGTTTCACTTTGAGGAGAATTTCTCCAGTTACTGTCTGAAAAGCAGATTTTATTCTAGGTTTCATATCTTCCGGAGTAGTTGGTGAGGTGTTATAAACTATACTTTGTATGTCTTCCCGTAAAAAAATCCAACGACGTCAAGTCTGGAGATCTTGGAGACCACCTCTTCCGATCCATTTATTTAAAAAACACGGGTTTAAGTATCGCCGTACTCGAAGTTGAAAATGTGCTGGGGCTCCATCCAACTGCATTCACATTTTCTACCTAGTATTTAAAGGTACATTATCAAGAAGCCCAGATAATTTTTTCCGCAAAAATCTTAGATATTTGCTGCCATTAAGATGACCGGTAAAAAAATAAGGACCAATAACATGTAACCCTATTATTCCTCCCACAGATTCAGGGGCCACCTATGTTGATGATCGAGAGTACGAAAGATGTGAGGATTTTCATCACTATAATGAAAGTTTTGGCGATTAACGAGTCCATTATTATAAAACCTGCACTCGTCAGAAAACAGAACATTATCAAAAAAATTCGCATCTGATTCTACTTTATCCATAACCGATATCGATAAAAATCGATTCTTTGTTGAAAGTCCCTTTGATACAGTTCTTGGTGCAGCTGTATCTTATGAGGATGGAATTTATGTTTTTTTATTATTCGTCCAATACTTCTACTTATTCCAGTTTCTCTACTAATAGCCCGTTGACTTGTGTGTGGTTTTTCTATCAGTGAGCCAATAACCCAAAATTCATTATCTTGATCTCCTACTATAGGTTGATGCTGAATAATTTTTTTATAATCTACATTTCCGCTAACTTTAAACTGTTATAGTAATCTTTCAAAAGCACGTCTGTCAGGTTTCTCTCGATCTAGTTCAGGGAAGATAGAGAAAATTAAACGAATTTGGCCGTGAAGCAGATATCGAGATGCGGTTTTCTGCATTGTGTTCAGGAAGGTCACAGAAAATGAGTCTATATGTTCTGGTTGATCAGTATTTCGAAAAATGCATTATGGGCCAGAAAATGCATTTTCCGGCCCAGAAGGCATTTTTCCAAAAACGGATTAACCAGACCATATAGACTCGTTTTCTGTGACCTTCCTGAACACAATGCAGAAAACCGCATCTCGATATCTGCTTCACGGCCAAATTAATTTAATCCGGCCGGTTTTGCTCTAAATGCCCTGGACTTATCTGGGTATTTTTGGCCGTAAACTCTAGAAGCCAATAAACAGTTTTCATGACACTCACCAAGATCAAGCGCCATATCAATTCTCTCTGCTTTAGAATAAGTATTCATGTTTCAAATTTTTCGTACGTTTTATATCTAACTTACTAAATAGAATTTCAAACTCGCATTTGACATTTAAATTTAATGGTCATTTTGACGGGAAAGAGTATTTACATAAAACAGCTATGTTGAACATAAAAACAGATATTTACTAAAAAACCGTTGAATTTAGGTTAAGGATTGAATTTAGGTATAGGGAAATCTTATATGGAATGAAAGATGATTTAAATGTCTATCAGTTTAAGTTATTGAATACAGAGTGTGCCATTTAAAATAAGAATATTTTTCAACTCCATATGTAAGTTGAATACAATTAGACTAAATGAACACCCTGTATGATGTAATGGAAAAATTTGCTTTTTATTCGATAGTCTAATATCTTGGCTACGCAAATCGCAGGTGATTGTTGATGTGTTTTAAATAACAGCGACATACTAGGTTATGTTGCTCAAGCTTACAAATTGGGAATCCTTCAAATATTTCAAAAACGAAAAGAGATAGGTATAGGAAACATTACAGAAACTTTACTTTATTTTTTCCGGGGAATCAAAATACACCATGAAATATAGGGTGTTCCATTTAAAAAAACATAACTTTGATATAAATTCGTATTTTTGGGTCACCCTGTATAATCCAAATTATTTTTAATTTGTGGTGTTAATGGCCCTGTATATCCCTATTAGGAAAAGGAATTCAAATTCTTGGTCGTTTTTCCTACAGAGACCGACGCGTATAGGATGCGCCACCCTGTATATATATATTATATGATATTCCTCGTCTATTGATGATTGAAAAATTTTCTTATCGTTATGTCCACGGTTTGTCACATAATTTGTGACTTTTTCAAATGTTTTGAAAAAGCAAATTGATTTTGAAGTATCGAGTTTTTTTCTTAATTGGTATCAGCTGAAAGAAATTAAAGAGAATTACCTACTGGATTGAAAAATGCTGCTGCGTAAAGTTGAAGGAACTTCTTTTAAAAAACTTATTTCAATTTCAGGATGTGCAAATAGATAAATATCTACGGATAAAATTCAAGAAAGCAAAGAAATTCTCACACTTGGTAAGTATTCGGCTCAAATCCAATAAGATTGACGAGTCTATGTCGTAGTATTAGTATCTAATTTCACAATGTTATAAGTGTATATTAATGTGAGTTTATTTCTGTGTACTAAACAGCATGAAAAAAATGAAAATACAGACTTCACTGTGGTCTCTAAAAGATTGAGAAAAACTACACAGGAAATTTATAGCCGAAATAACTTAAATTAATTTTCATGAATATATAATCAAAATATGCATGTTCCCTCGGTGGATCGAGATCTGTTTTATAGCTGTTACTTTAGAGTATCATAATTGAGCAAGATTTATGTTACAGGATGACTACGATAAAATGTACGAATTGAAGGATGACTTCCATATCGACATTTATAATGATCGAATGTTGGATGTCGGTCTAACGAATGCGGTGATGCGTGAATTCCGCAATATAAATATTACTGAATCTCCTGATATGGTTAGGGGGGAAGGCCGAAGTTCAGATGCCCATGGTCCAATTCCAAAATTGACTCAGTTAACTACACCTCTTGACTCAAATGTAGGAAGTACTCTGCAAGATCTGACGCTTTCGACACATAAACCCTCTACTATTGGTTCAACAGTACCGCAGTCGACACCATTCAGAGAAAATGTCACAATGCCATTGAAAAAGTTATACGATGAAACCAGGTAAACATAATTCTTTTTTTAAAATCAAACTCAAAGTTTCAGTGACATGCAAAAGCTACAAAAATATCATCAACACAAATAATATATAAAAAAGACACGTTAATTATTTGTTAGTAAAATCATTTATTTCCATGAAAACGCCAGTTATTGTTGAAAAATCAAGAAAAATACCAATAAACACCTAACTGGCAAAAATCTACTAAAAAAAAGGGAATCAAGTATATACATACATATATATATATATATATATATATATATATATATATATATATATATATATATATATATATATATATATATATATATATATATATATATATATATATATATATATATATATATATATACATACATATATATATACTGTCGTGACAGTTATTAGAAAATTATTTTGAAAAATCTTGGTCATGTACCTACTTTTCAAATTTATTCAAAAATAAATCTCAAAAAGTGACACCTTGTGATGATCTTTCAAGTTCTGTGACTGCAAATATTAACTTTTCGTCAGTTTTTTTTCTGTGATGTTACCACGAATAACCCTTCTGTAAATTTCAGTTAAAAATTAAAACTACCTCAGTTTTAAATAAAATGTTAGATTTTTGTCCAACATTGAATTCAAAATTATCACATCACCAAACTTCAACCGCGTGTAGTATAAAAAAAATGTACTACACCATTTTGGCAAGTAACTTTAAAAGATGGCGCTTTTAGTCTGGATTCCAAAATGGTATGCCTCTTACTAATTGCTACTTCATAATTGAAAAAAAACTTTTTTTTTTAATGAAGCCGGATTTAATACAAGTTCGATTGAGACGAAGAGTGACGTTATTTGACTAGTGCGAGCGAGACAGATGGTGACGCTACTCTGTTAAGTGGAGCGAGATAGATAGTGACGCTACTTTTATCTAAGAGCGAGACGGATTGACCCATCATTTCGTCTGTGTTAGTGAAACAGATAGAGACGACACTCTGGCGAAACAGGAATGCGTTAGGTAAATTGTGCAATACTGCAGTATTTGTATTGACTTCGTACTTACAACTGTGGCTTTGTTTATTGGACTTGATTTACATTGTGATTTGGATTTATCTGCACTGTTTCTGACGTAATTCCGTGTTTTGTGTAGTCTGTTATCATGCCATCTCAATACACCGCACAGGAATACGCCAACATGCATCTCATTTATGGAGAATGATTATGCAACACCAATGCTGCACAGAGAGAGTGCGATTTTGTCAAACGATGTTGCAGAAGCACCGAGAGGAGTTGCCTGCCCGTTCACCCGATTTGAACCCCATAGATTTCTTCTACTGGGGTACGATAAAGGCTATCGTGTACTCTAAACCAATTCAAAATTTAGACGAGCTGCGCCAATGAATTGCAGAAGCCGCTGAATACATCAACTCGAGAATATACGCCCGTCTTATTACGCGATCATTTTTAAAGAGATAAAGAGCTTGCTTTGCAGCTGAAGGTAAACAGTTCGAACATTCAATATAAACTTGGTAAATCTGATTTAATGAGAATTATGACTAAAGAAATCCAACAACTGAATTTTATTTCAAACGCACCTAAAACTAACGAATAACTTTTTTTCCTCAGTTAAGAAATAGTAATTAGTAAGAGGCATACCATTTTGGAATCCAGACTAAAAGCGCCATCTTTTAAAGTTACTTGCCAAAATAGTGTAGTAGATTTTTTTTATACTACACTCGGATAAAGTTGGGTGATGTAATAATTTTAAATTTAATGTTGGGCAAAAATCTAACATTTTATTTAAAACTGAGGTAGTTATGTCTTAACTTTTAACTGTTATTTACAGAAGGGTTATTCATGGTAACGTCACAGAAAAAAAACTGACGGAAAGTTAATATTTGTAGTCACAGGACTTGAAAGATGACCACAAGGTGTCACTTTTTGATATTTTGTTTGAATCCATTAAATTTGAAAAGTACATGACCAAGATTTTTTTGAATATTTTTCTAATTACTGTCACGACTTGGCCTATTGCCAGTTTTCGGCTTGACGTTGATTTATGGGACACCCTATATATATATCCATCTATCTATCTATCTATCTATCTATATATATATATATATATATATATATATATATATATATATATATATATATATATATATAGATAGATAGATAGATAGATAGATAGATAGATAGATAGATAGATAGATAGATAATTTATTCATGGTAACATACACATTCAGTATTTCTACATGTCACAAAGATAAAGTATGATTACATATTTCAAAATTTCAACACAATTAAAATACATGTCACAAAACATTAAAATAAAACATGTACAATTATAAGGTTAAAAAGCTCTCCAAGTATTCCTGAACTGAATAAAAACATCCACTCTTCAACATGTTTAAATTATCTATCTATCTATCTATCTATCTATATATATATATATATATATATATATATATATATATATATATATATATATATATATATATAGATAGATAGATAGATAGATAGATAATTCATTCATGGTAACATACACATTCAGTATTTCCACATGTCACAAAGATAAAGTACGATTACATATTTCAAAATTTCAACACAATTAAAATACATGTCACAAAACATTAAAATAAAACATGTACAATTATAAGGTTAAAAAGCTCTCCAAGTATTCCTGAACTGAATAAAAACATCCACTCTTCAACATGTTTTTACATCTGTTCTTGAATTCGTTTATTGGAATCTCTCTCATATCTAAAGGTAGCTTATTGAAAACCTTTATGGCCAGATATCCAGGGCCATCCCGACACCTCCTCAACCGATGATACCTGCCAACAACATTATCCCGATATCTCGTCACATGTGCGTGTACATTTTGATACGTCTTATATAGTTCCGTATTCTTCCTCACAAACATGAGATTCTCCAAAATATACACACAGGGAAATGTCAACACACCAAGGCGTTTAAATGCCGATCTGCAGCAGTCTCGATACCCCAAGCCAGAAACAATTCTAATGGCCCTTCGCTGCAGCCCAAAAACCATATCAGACCTAGCAGCATTGCCCCATACAAGTACAGCATATGCCATGATGGAATGAAAAATTCCAAAGTAGGAAGTTTTCAACACTGCCTCCGAGACACATCCAGCAATGCTCCGCAACGCAAAACAGCTGGTTCCTAGTCTCTTGATCAAGGCATCGATATGCGCGTCCCACAGCAATCCCGGATCCAGTCGAACCCCCAAGAATTTAATCTCAGTGCAGTCATTAGCATTCTCTGTGTTCCTCAAAGAAAACATCATCCTCTGAGTCTTCTCTCTGTTCAGGAGTAGCAAGTTCGCGCTGAACCAAGTCTCCAGTCTCTCCTGCATACTAGTCAGCTGCTCCACTGCATCGGTAACTGAATTGGTGGCAACCGAGGTCGTAGTATCATCGGCAAAAAGCGTGTACTGTATAGAAGTATCGGACACTGGTAAATCATTAATGTAGATTTAAAATAGGATATATATATATATATATATATATATATATATATATATATATATATATATATATATATATATATATATATATATATATATATATATATATATATATATATATATATATATATATATATATATATATATATATATATATATATAATATATATAATATATATATATATATATATATATATATATATATATATATATATATATATATATATATATATATATACAGGGTTGCGATAAAGTATGGAACCAAGTAAATATCTTTCGAACGAAAAGGAGAATATTTATGAAATTTTTGCAGATAAGTCCAATGGCGCAAAATGCATCTGATGTATGATTTTTTGTTGATAATATACTTCCGGTTGTACCGGAAATAGACCTTAGGTCGCTTATTTCAGATGGGATACCCTATATATTATTACATTTTTGGATTCTACTTAAGATTCTAGGCAGATTCTATGCATCATGTCCTATACCTAAGTCAGAGCGTTTTTGACATATTTAGGTTTTTATGTCAAAAACGACGATTGCAAGCCCTAATATAAGGGAACGTACCCAAACTACGTGACCTATTTTTTACAACTTTTTATCCCCCTCCCTCCCGTCAGTGACCGTCCGTAGTATATTCCAAGACCCCCTCCCTCCCCCTTCTAGTTTTCATTTTCTTGTAGACAGAAAGTTAAAAAAAAATAATTCACACAGTGGGCAAATTTCGATGTTTGTATGTGGTATCTCGGTAACTATAGGAGATACAAAAAAATGGAAGGCGCGTTTTTTATTTCTTTTTTCGAGTCAAATTTAATGGCGAAAACCAAAATATGAAATCGTCTTTTATTTTGGAGTTATAAACAAAAGTTTGACTTTCAGACAAGTGTGCATATCATGGTTTTTTGTGAAATTACGAGACATTCTTAAGGCACTTTTTTCCTCTATAATCTAGAGATTTACATCTAATTTTATAAGAAATTACAACTATACGAAAATAATACAAATTACAATAAATGTTGTTGAAAACTGATGTTCTTTATGGTTGATACATAAATTACATACCTATCTTTATAATATTCTAAACGGCATTATGTATTTATACAATATCAATATTTGAAATGTAATTCACATTCCATAAAATGTTGTCTATGTTCATTTATATTGTTACTGGTTTTCTTATATAATTGTCTTTTATTTATCCTCAAAAGAAAAAATCCAGTGGTGTCAAGTCAGGTGATTGTGGTGGCGACCTCACTGGAATATTATTCATCATCCAGTTATTTCCAAAATTAGTATTAAACAATTCTGAAACGGTACTTATATTATGAGGCGGTGAACCATCACGTTGGAACTGATTTTGTGTCTCAACTAAGGGTGGATTGTCCATGAATTCCTCAATAATTTACTGATTCAAAATTTCGTAGTACCATTAGTTAAGATTTTCTTGATATATATGACACGTTAAAACACGACAGCCACGTAATTGTAATGTCTTATAAAAAAAAAATTATGTAAATATCTAATATTTTGGTCTTGGCTTGTTGAATGATTCACAATTATTTAGATTTTCTTTTAATCAGTTGAAAATAGATTTATTAGGTTGTCTTCTTCCTGGATAGCCATTGAAATATATTTCAGATGTAATATCACAACTGTTATTACTTTGAATAAAACTTTCTAACATATCATATTTCTCGTAATTTTTGTACGACATCCTGACTTTTACGATTAAATCAGTTAATTGATATTATGATGGAAAGAAATGGACAAGCTCTGTCATAGATGTCACCTGCTATATGGAATAGGTACATATAAAAAACGCAAAAGGGAATGAACTAAAATATTATTCTTGCTATTAAAGCCTTACACATCAAAAGCAACCTGACATATTATATATACATCGTTAGAAAGGGGAAAAAATCCGATCCAACCAACATTCCCATTCGAAAAAATACAGTTCTACCTCTGTTTTATACAGAAAAAAGTGCCTAAATAATGTAAAAGTTATTATCTCATAATTTCAAACAACCATGATATGCACACTTGTCTTCAAGTGGAAAAATGAAATTTTTGTTTATAACTCGAAAACTAAAGAAGACAGCGAATTTTGAGTTTCGCCAGTGAATTTGTCTCGATAAAAGAGATTGAGTATGCGCCCTCCATTTTTTTTACCTTCTATAGTTACTGAGATCCTCCATACAAACATCGAAAATTGGCTACCATTTACATACCTATAATTTACAGGTGAAAAAAATATTATCAAGAAGAAAAAACCTATGTACCCGGACCTTAATTTACTAAAACAAAAGTATTTTTTTCTTTTATTCACATTTATCTTTTATCTCAATCATGTTCAACGAACACGTTTCCAGAGGACATTGACTACGTGACAAAAACCTAACCCCTACCCCCGCCCCTGTGACCAATCGTAGTATTTTGAAGACCCCCCTCCTCCCCCCCCTGAACGGGTCACGTAGTTTGGGTATGTTCCCTAAGATCGCTGGAAGTTTTCGAGATATCCAAGGAACGACCTTTTATGTATATTTTCAGCGCAGTTCAAACAGTTAAACATTGGGATGAAGCTCAGGGCGACTTGACTTTCGATGATCTCATACCAACACCCAAGAATAAACTAAACGCTGCAGTAACGTTTGGTGATTTGTTGGGTAAGTGGCAAAATATATTAATGCGTTTAATTCTTATTATCAATACATTTATTGGTTAAACAACACATACGTATTCAATCTAACCATTGGACTAGGGTTGCCATCCGTCCGGGTTTGTCCTAGTTTAGGGGGCGTCCGGGGGTCGTCCGGACGGGGCTTTCAAAATATGTCCGGGTAAAACCCGGGGGATCCCGATTGATTTAAAGAAGAGCAATATTTCAAAACAAATCATAGCTAAAAATTAATTTATAATCGTAAATTACAAGCTAAATCCAGAGAGAAACTTGCTAAACACACATACAGTTTCTCCTTTGACCAAAATAAAGTAATAGTTTGAAGATTTGAGTTGCTCCCTCTTTTAAAAATTCCTGATGGAAAAGAAAGACACTTCGGCAGAAATTAGCAAGTCTGAAGAATATCAAGTTAAGTTAAATTAGTAAAAAGAACTCGGTAAATTAAAACTAGTTACTTACTTTTAATTTATAGTTAATAAATAATTTAGGCTTTTGGTTACCTAACCTATCTAACCGAACTAGATGACCTATCTTATAATTTGTTGTTACAATGTAGAATGTAGTCTATTTGATCTATTTCGATCTACCAAAAATTATCATTATATTATTATTATTAAGTTATTTTTTATTTGATGGTACCAAAATAAGATTATTTTTGTTAGCATATTATTTCAAAAAGAGAAAACTGTAAACTGTGTTATATTAGTAGATATTTTATTCGTTTTTTGTTGTTTGTTTATATCGCAAACAGGCGACTGAAAGTTTAAATAAGTGAAAAACTTCAAATATAAGGGATGTTTTATTTTACTCGAAAAAATATATTTTACGGGGTGTCCGGGAAAGAACTGAATTTCACCCAAAAGTCCGGGGTTTTTAATTTTTTGGTCCGGCGTCAGCAATTTAGGTGATGGCAACCCTACATTGGATTAACAAACTATGTTCAAAACTCATAATTGGCTCATTTATTATGAAAAATTAGTATTCCATATGATGAACTGTTACTTATACTTTAAACTTTTCACTCTCAGCTGTATAAATATATTGAATACTACTTTTCTTAATGACCAACAATATCATTTTGAAAATATAACGTTTATTTGTTGGGCAGCAATTATCATCAAATATTTTCTCGTCAGTTAGTCGCGATATGTGAAAGACGAATAAACAACAGGTTAGAAAAAATTCTACAGATTCAGTCGCTCAAAAGCAGTTGTTTCAAAAAATTTTCATTTTATTTATTTTATCTAGATTTGTCAAAAGATGGTTACGTGAGATTAATTGCTGAGGAAAATTCTATTTCACTGAAACATGTCAAAAAGGGCAGATTACTAGAATAGGCGAACGAAATAACGAATGTGATTTAAGAAAAAGCAGTCTTTTAGTTTTGATGGATTATTACAGAGAATATCTTAATTTTAAACAAATAATATTGAGTTTATCGAATTTTCAGTTACTAGTGTATTTCATATTGTATTTTTAATAAAGCTTCAAAACAATAAAGTAGTTTTAATTAACACACATGGATTATTCTAACGCATCATGTGCAAAAGTTTTTATAGCATTAGACAAATCCTGTACCTACTTGTTCGTATTTTATTCGAAAGGTTTCAAAAAATAAAAGAATTTTGAATTATACCATTCATTTTATTGCTATAAAATGAAAAGATCGTTCAATTCAATAAATTATTTCTCCTTTAGTCCATCCTTGCAAATGATCTTATCTCGATTATTTTCTGTTGTAATCTTCTCCGCTTCCCAAATCTCTAGATTTGATTTATGATCATGTGACGAAAGTTCCAATTGTATACTCAGAATTGCATGTCTTCTATTCTTTTTACTTGTTTATATGTACGTAATTGTGATGACGCCTATCCAGAAGACTTCGGTACCTAAAAATCAGTTATCAGATACAATTTGATATTAAAAACGAAAGCAAATATCAAATGAATGCAAAGAAAACTGCCCAAATCAATATACAAAAGTTTTGCCGTGAATTAAAAATTTATTATCATTAATAATTAAAATCCATTATATTTCCATTTTATAGAAGATTAATTTGTGTGTCATCTTTGCTGTTAATATTAATTCGCAGAAAAAGTGTCAACTTTCAAGAGAAGCAAGTAGGTATTCAATAAAAATTAATTTTCGTGTCATAATTGTATGCGATAAAAAGGTAATGAAACCTGTCACGTGAAGAAAACATTGAAAGACTTAAATGGATTACATAACGATATGGAAAAAAATTGTTTTTATTACTGTGGAGAATTGGGGGACCGAACCTTCATCTCGAGACTTGTGAAACTTTTAACAGGAATTTGATTCCTATTTAATCCGAAAACGATGACTCTCAACTAAGTCAAAGCAATCAGCCATTCATCAATATTGCTTCTTAGTTTTTTCTGGTTTGGTGAATTTTTACAAGAAAACAAAATAATATACTGAAAAGTGTAACTGAACAGAAAATAATTAGATCACCCTGTAAAAAACTTGAAAAATGTACGAGAACAGTTGCACTGAGAGAAAAGCTACGAAATAAAGTCCTGCTATTCCTTTCTTTTATAATATAAACAATTAGAAAAAATCGGAACTTTGGTTCAATAGCAGAAATAATGCATTCTAAAAAATGACAATATTATGTAATAAATAGTGGAAAAGTAACTCGTATCAAAACACGATTATCAGTCCAGGTAGAAATTTCCGACAAATAAAAGATCAAGAAAAGTGGAAATCGAACACTAAAGATGAATGTTTTTCTCGCCTTGACGTGAAAAAAACCAAGCCATTAACGTTTATCATAAACATATGTCAACAGATATGTCTATCCAAATTCATACCATTGGATTTCATAGACGAAAAACAATTAAAATCAGTTTTATTAAAAAAAAATTTCATACTTTAATTCATTTTTCGCTCACAGATGAAGAGAACTTTCTACACGTCAACAGAAATTAGTCAAAAGGAAACAAAGGGCAGGAATATTAACCCTACACATAAATGATTAAGAATAAAAATGGTTTTATCCTAAACTGTATTTATCTCACTATTTAATTGAATGTGAACTGTAACATTATTTGTGAAAGCAATTATCACAAAAAGAACTTAAAGTTCTGATTGAATAAAAAAACGAATAATAAAGGTGTCGGTCAACCGCTTCACTGTTCTAAGAATTGAAAATAAAGATGTAAGAATTTGACTATGAAAAGTATTCTTACAAATAAAAAAAATTATATTCGTCAAATTCAACTGATTGAGTAGTTGAAACTTGAATTGTTCATATGGTATGAATTATCTGAGGATAGACATAAACTTCATTAAGAAATTTATAATATTAATTCTTTAATAGTTAACTACTTATTGAAAATGTAATCATTCTCTCGAACTTCATTACTATCCCTTAATTTATCTAAAAGTTCGTATAATTCTCCACCATAAATTGCAATATATGTTCAGAGGAACAACAAAAACTGGAACTGATACATCAATCTTAGCAATGTTTTACTGGTGAATAGTTATTTTTGACTTACACCCTATAATTGAAAGACGATTATGAAACATTGTACATCCTTGATTTTACATATCTAGTCATTCATGTCAGAAAGGTGTGGATTCATAACATTACAGTTTACAGAGAATAATTATTTTTCCTGTAGTAAGTTTGTGGGTTTTTCCATATAGAATTATATCAACTAAGGATGTGCGATTTTCAGCTAACCGAAAACGTAGAGTTTTTGAAGTCCAATATGAAATAAATCTTGACTCTATAGCTAGGTAAAAACTAAAATAGTCAATTATATAATCAGGAAAACAGAGATTCGATCAAAAAAACCAGACTCTCAGCAGAAGTCCACCATACTTTTAGGAGAGCTGTGATACGTCAGGAAAATTAAAAAATAGAATAACTCATTACGTTCAAACCATTCAAGCAGAGTATTCATGTTAATTCTTCTTTTATTTCATGTTTGTTTTTTCAGTTTTGCTCGTAAGTACTTAGTTTTGTCCATTATACTCAAAAATTCTTTAGTTGGTAATGAAAGTAGACATGTCAGAGATGTTTTTTTGAAACTTTTGGAAGTTTTTTTTATTTTTTAAATAAATATGTGTTCTATCATACAGCCTTTTCATGAGGTATACATAGTTCCTCTAACCAATTAATTTATTCTTCCTCTACTTTATTTTATTATTGATTTTCATGTTCAATAATAAAAACTCAGTGTAAATTTCAACTTGTAGCTTCGTAATTTGTGTTTTTTTGGACTTCGTATTTTCTAATACAAAATGTATCTATTATTATGAATTCGATTTTTTGTTGCACTCGGATGTTAGGTTAATGAGCTTAGCTTAATTTTTGAAAACAAATTGAGAAAGCCACAAATCTGAGTTCATATTCGGCCTTTCCAGCCCAAATATAGTAAGTAACAAACAATTTATGAATTTTGAGATAATTGTCATTTTTTGAAAAAAATTAATTTTAAAATACCTAGGTATATAAGCCAGTGCACCTCTTGAGATAAACCTGAGAAGCACAGGAATAATTTCAATAAAGGCAAGGGTTGATATCTGTTAGTGACCAATTTGAAATAAACTTCACATTATACAGATGAGATAAAATTGTCACATTTCTTTGTTTTGTTCATCATAATGTAGCATCCAAATTGCAAACATTTACTGCCATTAACCTTAGAAGAGGACAGATTCTTAGAATTCAGGAAATTACAATAGGTAAGCATAATTTTTTTGAAATGAAAAGGTGGGAAGGCGACAAAATCAGAGTTCATATTCGACATTTTCAGCCCAAAATAAGTAAGAATCCTATATCTTATCAAAATTGGTTACTCTAGACGTAACTCCATAATTACCATATAAATTTTCTTTGAATAGAATTTATCAAAATTTATTATACTTGGTACATGTATATACAATACAATTAATTGAAATGATTAAAGAAACTGCTGTCAGCAAAAAAATGAATGGTTTGTATTAAGAGTACTCTGACAAAGTTTAATTTAATATTCACGACCTCCTTGGATATCAACTCATCAGAAGCTATTTGTCACACCTAGTTCCTTCGTTTCAACTTTAGTACCTAGTGATTCGACACAATAAAAAATTAACTCAAATTAATATACATGAATAGTTATTGCTGTTCCTTATACCTACTAATCGTACATAATTTGTAAATTGAATACTACATATTATTGAATGATAGATAACCTTTCATTTTTCTGAATTTAGTAGTGATTCGACACAATAAAAAATTAACTCAAATTAATTTACATGAATAGTTATTGCTGTTCATTATACCTACTAATCGTACATAATTTGTAAATTGAATACTACATATTATTGAATGATAGATAACCTTTCATTTTTCTGAATAAGCAGCTGAAGACTTTAGATCGCATACCAAATTACTTGTTTCAACCTTGTTCAGAGATAGAATCATAACAGTAAAAACTTTCAATTTCAGGAACCAGCATATTCAGTTAATTTCAAAATTTATACCTAATGGAAATTCAGTATCAATATAAATTTCTGTTGTTTTAAATTCGCCTAGGTGGATTAAAAAGGTTTGAAAATAAGACAGGCAGATTATTTATAGTTTTAATAGATCATAAATCAACTTCTGCACAAATTAATTAATACTGAAAATTGAGGATTAAAGAAATATGAAACAAAATATATAAACTTATCTACTGCACAAAATGAATAAAATATAAATTTGCACAACTGTGATTATACAAAATTTAGCAAATTTTGCTCAGTTATAATAATAATAATAATAATAGTGTTTTATTTATTCCATTTACATTCACAGTTGAATATAGAACACGTCAATATACATCCAAACCTAAGTATAAATCTATACATTTTGGGAAAACTTACAATTTTATAAAAACAAGAATATCACATTTTACATATCTCCATCTACAAATAATAAAAAACACTCAATCAAAACAACATTCCTCTTTCCCTCCCCCTTCCTTCCCTCCTTCTTTCCCTTTATATGGGTTTTAAATCACAGATCACTGAGATTGTTGGTAAAGAACTCATCCAAAGAATAGAAGGCTTTAGCTATTAGCCAGCTTTCAATTTTTTGTTTTAATGGATTCACTTGCAAGTCCCGGACATGTCTAGGGAACTTATTCCAAATTTTTTTTATGGAAAACTCTACGTTTTTTTGTAAATAAGTAAATTTGTTTGAGGAAGATTGCAGATTTTGTTTATGTCTAGTGTCATAAGAATGCTTTAGGTTACAATCTAAAAACAAATCAGGGTTTTTCTTTATAAACATTACTGACTCCAAGACACACAGACCAGCCACCGTCATAATTTTTTGTTTCTTAAAAACTTCCCTGCAGCTTGTCCTAGGACTGATCTTAAATATTTTTCTAAGGCATCTTTTCTGAAGTATAAGAACTCTATTTACATGCGCCGCATGGCCCCAAAAAATTACTCCGTAGGATATGCGAGACTGAACAAATGCATGATATGCTAGCAAAGCAACCGATTCACATATACGTTTGGCCTTCCTTAAGTCATTATTAACTTTAGCTCTTATTACTGCTGGCGTCCTATCTTTCAAAACATTAAACTTTTCCATTGCATCCTGACATTCTTGGAGTGAAGGTATTGTTTTATTATTATAATTTACTGCAAAACATTTTTCCAAAATTATTCTTTCAGGGCTGGTCCATCTCTTTCTAACTAAAAATAAAATGGTATTCAAAAATTTAGCCTAATTAATGACATCCTTCAACGAAGTAAAATTAAGAATTTTAAAAAATACCATTGTTAATTTTTTTGCTGAAACGAACACTGTGAAAAACAAAATAAATGAAAAAACTTGTTCGCATCTCACTTCACAACAATAATTGCATGTATGTATGTATGTTTGTAACAAAACACTCACTGGACATATAATTTTGTTCTGATGCATTCGTTTCTTTGATTTTGCTATTTATCCACGTTCTAATTGCCTGTGGACTACGTTCCTGTAGCACATCGCACTTCTCAATGGCATCAAAGCATTCCTGCAATTTAGGTGTTCGACCCATGGATAAATGGCTCCTGAAATATTTAGTTACTGCTTCTTTCTCATTGGTGTTCCAAGGAATTTTTTTGTCAGAGGGTAACAACATAGAAGCTAAAATATAAAAATATTAATATAGTTACCTCCTCCCAAAGGTACAATTATCCAAGACATTTTTACTGATACAAAAAAGTCATTAATAATGAATAAAAAACCTATAATTAGTATTAAAAAAGGTGTTCAAAAAAATAATTGTTAAATGTAAAAACAATATTAGCAAAGACATTATACCCTTTTTGGTATAAAAAGTTCTTGGCGAGAAAGCTGATGTCAAACCTGCTGAAAAATTGGATCCATTGATAAGATTACATGGAATAGAAAATGATTTGACTAATGAAGAACTAATACAAGACATCTGTTCAAGAAATGAAATTCAAGAAAATTCTCTTCAAATTGAATATATTTATCCTAAAAGAAATAACTCAGTATGTATAAAAATGAGAGCAACACCTGAAACGTATATACAAGTGTCTCAACAAAGGGGGCTCTTTGTCTTTGTTGGATACCAAAATTGCAATTACAGTGACGATTTCAACTTAAACCAGTGTAAAAAGTGCCAAGGTTTCAACCACAGCATTCCCAAGTGCAAACATATAAATTGTAAATACTGTGCTGGTGATCATGCATCTGAAGATTGTCAAGACAAAAGCAAAATCAAGTGCGTCAACTGTATCCATGCCAATAACTATTTAACAAAAAAAAGGAGGATTGATCATGAAGCAACAGACACAAGCAATTGTGACACATACAAAGCAAAGTGGTCTATGATTGTAAACACCACAAATTATCCAATTAAACCAGTATTTAAAGCAAATGGTAAATCAGTTTCCATTAATGGATAAATTGTTTCCACACGAAGATAATACAAGGATATCTACTTTATCATCTATTTTTGACCAAAACATCGAAATACTGAAAACTCTTCAAAAGCACCTTATTGAACATGAATTTATATACAACAGCATCAACAAGCTAAATTCTTATTTGAGTAAACCAAATAAGGAATACATTCTATGCCTTAACATAAGAAGTTTAAATGCCAATTTCACAAGTCTGCAACTTTTTGTCGAGAGTATGGACGTCAATGCCAGCATAATAGTATGTACAGAAACATGGAACATTGAATTTTTACCGTACTTTAGATTGTCGGGATACGAAATGTACTATAATGAACGTAGAATTAATCAAAATGATGGTGTTGTAATCTATTTTGATGATAACATTTCAGAAGAAACTAAAATAACTGAGATGGGAAGACTTAAAATTTTACATTCTACTGTAACTTTAGACAAAAATGTTAAGCTTGAAATTTCATCATTTTACAGATGCCATGATTTTTCTGAAAATAGATTTATTTTGGATATTAAGGAATTTTTAGCAACAAAAATTAACACAAAAAATCACATATTGCTTGGTGATTTTAATATAGATATTATAGAGCTCGATAACTTGAGTAATGAATTTTTAAATAATTTCCTAGAAAAAGGCTACTCGCCATGCTTCCAATCGATTACAAGGCCATCTATTTCATATCCAAACGAAGGATCATGCATAGATAATATTTTTAAAAAAATTGTGACATTTCAAACTAAAGCGATTAAACTTGATGATCTTTTCAATGATCATTATCCTATTTTTTTGGAATTCAAAAAAACTATAAAAGCTACAACTAAAAAAGAGAGTACACCTACTATTAACTGTACTACCTTGATGAAAGAAGCCAAAAAAATAAATTGGTTTTCAATTTTAACTGTGCATGACCCTACCGAAGCCATAAAAGAGCTGTTGAAGTTAATTGATAAATGTGTTCAAAAATCTAAGCCCTTGGATATCCAAGGAATTGATAACACTGTGTAAAAAAAAGGAAATGCTATATAAAAAGTGGAAAAGAGATGTTTCAAACTTGAGTCTCAAAAATGAATACAAGGTATTTGAAAAAGAACTTGACAAAATTAAAAAAAAAAGCTAAATATGAATACGAGCATAGTAAAGTTGAGAAAAATTCTGGGGATTCGAGGCGTTTATGGGAGATCATTAACGACAAAATTGGTAAACACAAAACTAAAAAAGAAGTGATTAAATATATTATTGACGAAAAAACCAACTTGAAAATAGAGGATCCTCAACAAATGTCTAACGTTATGAACAATTATTAAATAGTTAATAAAATTAAAGAACCTATGCATAAAAAACTCACTTTGCCACCTATAAACCAAAAAACTATTTTTTTACATTTGACCAACCATAATGAAGTACTAAAAATAGTTAAGAAAATGAAGAATAAAAAAGGTGGTATTGATGGGATAAGTACTAAAATTTCAAAACCTTAGCTGACTTTCTTGCTGAGCCTCTCTTTCATATAGTTAACCTTTGCTTTATTAATGGTGAATGGCCTAATGAACTAAAATGTGCAGAAATAGTACCAATACACAAATCTAAAGAAAAATATAAACCCTCCAATTACAGACCTATTTCACTGATCTCAAAATTTGCAAAAATCCTTGAAAAAATTTTTCACAACAGATTGATAAATTTTATACATAAATCTAACATCATTTCTAATAAACAATATGGCTTTTGAAAAAATAAAAGTACGAAAGACGCATTATTATCGATAAAATTTTGTTTAAACTTGATAAAAGTAGTCCAATAGCTATCACTTTTTTAGACCTTGCCAAAGCTTTTGATACCGTAAATCACGAAATCTTGCTAAAAAAATTATATAACTACGGAATCAGAGGAAATGCTTATACTTTGATTTCTAGTTACTTGAGAGGAAGGCTGCAGAAGGTCAGAATAAATGGAAATTACTGTGACTTTGAGGAGGTGAATGTGGGTGTTCCCCAGGGAACAATCCTGGGACCACTCTTATTCATACTCTATGTTAATGATCTGCTCATGAATACGCCTGAGGGCCAGATTGTCTCATAAGCTGATGATACAGCAGTCATAACTGAGGAATCAGATTGGAAAAAAGTAGAGGAAAAAATGAACTTTCAACTACAAGAAATATCAGATTGGCTTGCTTTAAATAAATTGTCGTTGAATATTGATAAAACTGTATTTGTAACTTTTGGAAATTATTGTGATAGTGTACCTGAAAGATTGCACGTTAAAATAAGTAATCAAGAAGTTAAGAGAGTTGAAAGTTGTAAATATTGTCACGTTGAGTATCGCGACCTTGCCCTATATTGGGGGTGAATAAAATAAAAATCAACTGCCTTTACCATCTTGTCACGTTTTCTTAGTGCTGCGAAATCATCTTTAAGCTGCTAAGGGGGTTCAATAAAGTATACGAGGTTCGTTAATACCATATTTTAATTAATTAATTATTTAAGTGTGTTCAGTAATATGAAAAGGAGAGTTCACAATTATGATTTCATTTTCGTGCTACCATCATTAAATTTTTAAGTTACATACCTTACAACTGAGCCGGGGCAAATATCAACTTGTCTACATCGTGTGGCTGTGAGTTTTCAACACGATGGAAATTTGGAAAAGACTAAAGCTTGAAGAGCTGAACTGAAAGCCGAAAACTGAAAAACTGATTTGTTGATTTTGAATTTGTCACGATATTTATCTGTTTGGCGTACGTGACTATTTGATCAAAGAAAATGCTGACTTGCTTCCAGAGCGGAAGTGAGCCAGACGCCAAAGCTGAATTTACTTCGCGAATTATTCCATTCGATTTAATAGAATAATTTAAATTAAAATAATTTATTGGCTTATTAGATATATATTTGACAATATCTGGGTCTAATAGTAGACTATAGGTTGAGTTGGAATTTGCATGTTAACTATACAGGGTGTCCCACCGGGAAAGAACGCGATCTGTATATGGAAAACTACACATAGGAAACTTTTGAAAATTTGACAGTATACTAATGTTGATAGGGGCAACTCGACTAAAATATTTTCAAGATGGTGGCACTTCCGGTTATACCGGAAGTAGATACCAACTTGCTTATTTTAAATTGGATACCCTATATATTAATACAATTTTAGATTTTACGCAAGATTCTAGGCAGATTTCATGTATTATGTCCTTATACCTAAGTCTAAGCGTTTTTGACATATTTAGGTTTTTATGTCAAAAATGACGATTGCAAGCCCTAATATAACTATCAATTGTTCCTATAAGGATTCCCGGATTACTTACTGGGTTGGTGGGACACCCTGTATATTAAACAAAACAAAATATTTGGTTTTTATATTTTTTAAGTTATCAAAAATAATGCAACATAAGACGTTAATGATAGTCTATTACGCTTTATTTAATAGTGTGCTCAACTATGGTATAATAGCTTGGGGTGGAGCTTATTCCACGCAAATCTCTTTGCTGCAAAGAAGGCAGAATGGAATTTTGAAAATAATCAACAAAAAAAACTTCATATATGAAAATCAACCTTGCACAATAGAACAACAATTTTCACTTGAATCTCTACTATATCATTATGTAACTTTATCAGAATTATGTTCAAAATCAACAAGTGCAACTAGAAATAAATCTATACAATTGCCAAAAAGAACATTAAAAATAAGTAAAAAAAGATCTTATATCAAAGCTATCCTAGTCTTTAATGCATCACCTAATGAACTAAAAAATATTGAAAATAAAATTAAAAGAAAAAAGCAGCTAAAAGAATATATTAGACGTAATAATATTTAATTGTGCATCAGGTGACGACTGTGATACAAACTAAAGAAGATTTTTAGAAAATATTTAAAGCCTAGTTTTTTAAGTTACTTAGAGTTAATTATATTAGTTTTTAGTTTAGTTTTAATTATCGGCCTCACGCACAGGTAACTTTGATTACCTCTGTGAGGATATACTATTTATATTAGTCTTTAAGCTATGTATTTTGTTTATTTTTTATAAAAAACTGGTAATAAATACAATACAATACAAAATTCTACAAAAATAACTAACCTTTCTTCTAATAAACCTGTTTCATTCCTCTTCGAAGTATGTGGAGTTGAATGTATAGCCTCTGTGGCTATATCTAAAACAATGTGAACTAGTTAATATAAAATACCTCTATCCAAACTTATACTTACCTAGGTTCATGCCGGTAAAACTCTCTTCTAATCCTTTCTCTCTAGATGTATGCGCTTCAAAGGAAATATTCAATTCGCCTGGTTTGCAGAGTAGTAGAGGCACTGTGCGGCCTAATTTTCCTCTCAACTGAATTCTAATAAAATCTTCAACAGCTTGCTTGCCCTCTAAACTTAATGAATTATATATGTCTTTGTCAGCATATTTGTCAACCCTTTGGTAATTTTGAAAATCTATTATTTTCATTCGTTCTACCTCTCCAACTCTACGTCTATTGAATGAAATTATCCACATTAAACAAAACGAAGCTAGTTCCAACCAAATACGATATGTGTAATGCTTACTCAGCTGATCGAAACATAATTTTATGTTGCGGAGCAGGTAAAATATAAATTTAAGAACATCCTCATCTGTTGGTATTTCTTGTTTTTTTTGTCTTGAAAAATAAAGTTTAGATTCTAGAACAGTTTGGCCTACATGAGGATTGAAATGAGTCTCAATTAGGCTTAAAAAGTTTTCTGCATTTTTTTGACCCAGAGGATCTTCATTTAAAATGGAAAGAGATTTGTAAAACTTGGCAATTTTTTTCAAAAGTGTTCCCATGAAAAGTGGGACATTTGGCTTACTCATCACATTCTTATTTTCATCATATTGTCCCAAACTAGAAATAACTTCAAGAACTTTATGGAAGTTCTTAGGACAGAAGACTGTTGAGAAATGTTCGACAGAATTATCTGTTTCGATGAATTTGTGAAAGAACCGACCAACTAATCTTAACTGAGATTTTATCATTTTATGATGGTGCTGCGATCGATATTTTAGACACTGTTCATTGAAAAATCTAATAACCAATTCATCATACTTAATTACTCTAATGATTTCATCATGCCTCATGTATGGAAAAATATTTTCTTTTATCACACTGCATGCATTTGGATGTATGTCTGATCTCACACGACGCCCCATAACCATAACACTTCTTTCTCTTTTATCTGCTTTCAAACATTTCACAGCATGTTTTCTTAATGTTAACTTTGAATAGAAATTTTTACATCTTGGACAAACCATATAATCAGTGGCTGTACGATTTTTGGAACTTTGAGGTCTTCTGCACACTTGTAGGTCTCCCGTGTTGTAGGAAGCATTTGTATTAAACATGAATGATCCTGCCCCTCTCAACAAACTAATGATCTCTCTTCTTTCCACACATCCTAACAAATGGAGAGATATGTCAGTTAGCATGGAAAGGTTTATATAATTTTTAAAGAATTTATGAATTTCATGTCTAGTTTGGTGAATAAAAAAGGACTCACCCTTTGGCAGCCGACTAAATGCTTTAACTTCTTTTTCATTTTTGTGAACTGTTTCTAAGTGTCTAGCAATTTTGGTAATCAATTTATTACAATACTTGCAGAAATATTTCTTCAAATTTTTTCCTGAACACGCCACATTCTCAATGCTTACAATTCCTGAAGGTTCTGTTGTACATATAGATTGTGCAACATCTTTAACACAGTCCCTTTTCACTTTTTCATTGCAATCATATTCTTCTTTGTCACTAAGGGATGAAGTATCACTTGGAAGATATTCAGATTGTATAGCTGCAATATGAAAACAAATTTTAAGAAAAACAATAATGGCAAAATATTCCCTAGACTAGCCATATTCATAAATATATAAATAGTATCAGTGACATGTCAATAGATTATCAATCCATTATTATTCAGTTATAATAAATTGGAGTTATTTTGTGTGAAACCATATTTCAATAATGTACAATGCACTGCTTACAGTTATATTGCCTACACTAATCAGAATATGAGAAAATACATACATTCATCATCAGAAGTTTGATTTTCGGGGTAAGCATATGGAACACTTTCCTCCAGGGCACTGTTAGAGGCACATTCTTTAGTGTAACCTGCAGAGATTACCACTGAAAAAATTGGGAAGTATTTATTTATCTATAATAGACTGAAAAGCTCAAGTGATTATTTGGATATGAAAATAGACAAATATATGAATATATATTAACCATTAGAAGCTCTTTGTTCAATACTGTACGAGGGTTCCTCTTTTGATGGGCCTGAAATTTTTTACTAAGTATTGCAAATACATAATTGTAACTAAGATTTTTTTTTTTGAAATAAAATAATAATACATTTAGGAAGGAAACAAGAAAACAGCAACATAACTTGAGTACAAGATTAAACAACTGGTTATTGTTTAAACACAATAAAATGGAAACAATCCATTTGATTAATTGTCTAGCTGTTATATTATGAAACCTTAAGTTAAATTAATACCTATAAGTTATAATATTACCCTACCTTTATACCAGAAAATAAGTGTACCTACATTTACCATTAGAAGTTTTATGTTCAGTGTATGAATTAGGAATATCTGCCTTCCTAATACTGAAAAAATTTGATGCAAAAATATATCTGTATTTGACTGAAATATGTATATCAGTTTGTGTTCAAATTTGAAAATTTAAAAACAAAAATATCTGTACATACATTCACTACTAGAGGGTCTATTCTCAGTGTTGCCTAAGACATCCTCTTTCAATTGACCTGAAAAGATAATTGTAATTACCTACACTGACTAAGTACTTGACTGAAATATTTATATCAGTTTGTGTTCAAATTTGAAAACAAAAATATCTGTACATACATTCACTACTAGAAGGTATATTTTCAGTGTTGCCTAAAACTTCCTCTTTCAATTGACCTGAAAAGATAATTGCAATTACCTACACTTTTGAAACTGAAATACTATGGCATAAGTGTCACAGTATTTTGAATAGTATTTTACGTAATCTCTCTAGAATCTCATATTAGAGCAGTTGAGTGAAACCATTACATATTTACATGGAAAAATATAGATGAAAACCGAAGAAGTTTAGATACCTCTCCACAATAAAAGAGTAGGAACAACCATGACATAATCCATTAGACGAAAAAGTTTGTATAAATGATAGCTATATTACAAAGCCTTAATTAGATTAATGAACCTGATTACAAAGTCGATTTTCATATTTTAACTGAACATGCTTTCAAACCTTCGATGATAATATAAATAAAACTTACTTTTAGAATGTTCATTCGATTTTTCTATCATAAGTTTGTTCAAAATACATCTCCTATTATTTTTTGCAAGAACAACAGCTTCACAGAAACCCATGCGTTGATATGGAGCCCATACAAGATTTCCATCGATTTCACTTATAGGGAAAACATAATAAGCGATACGCCCCCTACCGGTGTCGAATATTACTAGAGCATGGGAGATAGATTGCTTTGTTTACATCTGTTTACGTGTATTTTATATGAGAAGTTGTTGAGTTTTAATTGTATTTTGGATCGTTTACAAACGTTCAGAAGAGATGAATCACTATTGTTGTGTATTCTATTGTGCATCTTGGGCAAAAAAAACCCGAATATAGCTTACATACTTTTCCGAAAGCTGGACCATTCAAAGTTGCATTCCAAACAAAGTTGGGAATCAAGGAAATGATGGACAGAAGAAAGGTGTGGATTCATAACTTGAAGATTGAAAAAAAGTGTCTGAACATACGAGAGTTGTTCTTTACAGTTTACTGAGAATAATTATTTTCCCTGCAGTAAGTTTGTAGATTTTTCCATATAGAATTATACCAACTAATGATGTGCAATTTTCAGCTAACCGAAAACGTAGATATTTGAAGTCCAATGCTGTTCCCACAAAGAAACTTCCACTTATAACTGAATCTGAATATTCGCCATCATCTAGAGATTTTAGATTTACAGTGAGAAGCTCTGTGAAGAAGATAGATGGGAGGATAGACAACTTGTTGAATGAAGCAGAATCAAATGGAAATAATGCATTTTGTAAAAATATGGTTGAATAAAATCAGGCTGACAAGGATGCTGCTGAAACCATGCTCACATTAATGAGATCTCAACCCAATCTAGGTGGCACCAAATTTAGAGATGCTGAAGTTCAAGTCAATACTCCGAAAGTATTGACTTTATGTGAACTGCTTGTCACAGATGATAAACTGAGAAGCTTTACTGGTGTCAATAACTTTCAAATATTTTACTATGTGATGAAAGTGTTTGAGACATATTATAAAGATAAGAGAGCTCGTCGTTTGACTTGCAGGCAGAGAGTAATGTTCGTATTGACTAAACTCAAAACTAGTCTCACTTATGTAACCTTGGGTGCTCTTTTCAATATAACTCAAGAGATGTGTAGAAATTACATCTCCGAAATAATACCAATGCTATCATCAGTTTTGAAGCCACTTATATATTTCCCTACTCAAACAGATATAATGAAAAATATGCCCAAGTGTTTCGCAGAATTTCAAAATGTGAGGGTTATTTTGGACTCTCAAGTGTTTGTGTTGTAGGATCAGGTTTTACTCCCAATATAAATCACATATGACTGTGAAATTTATGATAGGAATATCACCAGGTGGTGTTATAACGTTCATAAGCAAACCGTATGGAGGTAGGGCTTCTGATAAAGTAATTTTTGAAGACAGCAACATCATTTCATTATTAGATTCTGGCAGGGATGCAATTATGATTGACAAGGGCTTTCTAATTGATGACATTTGTAAAATAAACAGAATAAAATTAATAAGGCCTACAACTTTCTGCAGAAGATGCAATTTCAAATGCAAAAATTGCTTCAGCTAGGGTACATATCAAACACTCAAACCAAAGACTGAAAATTTTCAATGTATTTTCTGGAAAATTGAACTGGAATATGATTCCACCGATCGAAGATATAGTTGTTATTATTAGTGCAATAACCAACTTATCAGCACCAATTTTAGCAGATAGTATATACTTAAAAAATTAATTGTACCTAACTAGTGTTGTCCTTGTTTGGGTTTATAAACTGATCGTGAAAGCCTGAACCAAATCAATTCATGTAATCTTTCATGTAACAAATCGAGAAACTATTTTCTGCATATTCTTTACTGTACCTCAAGGATTTACCTAAATTATGTATTCTTCAACATACCATATAAAAAACTGATTATACAATAAAAATCACTTTATTTAGCACTTGACTAGAAATATTCACATTATTTTCTTTAAAGTAGGTATCACAAAATAAATGTATCTAAATTTCATAACAAAAAAATAAAATAGTTATATATTTTCATAATTATAATGCAACAGTTTGTTTAACATAGTCAGTACAATACCCTTTAAATCTCATAAGATTATCACAGTTTTTAATATCAGGCAATTCATTGGATTGCTTTAAACCCTTATAAAAAAGACTGACCATAACTAGTACTTCATCTATCTGAATAAACATTATTTTATTGATCTTGTGAAAATTTCATTTTTAATAATAATTTCAATAAATCATTAAGCTCTGTATTTATTATGTCTGATATTTTTTTATATATATATATATATATATATATATATATATATATATATATATATATATATATATATATATATATATATATAAAGTATGATATCATCTCATCATTAACCTGCTACCGTAGTTCCCTTTTATCGTTCTTGCTATCGGAGCAATTTATCCACTGTTATAACTGGTTTCCCCATTTTATTCTTCAAACAAGGCATCTCGTCTATTTATTGTACTGGTTTGTATTTGTCCTTGGTGATTGCTTTTTGTGTGGACCAAACACATTTGATGTCAGTTGGGGAAATTTTTTCTAAAGATTCAACATCCTCCCTAAAAAGTAATTAAAATGAAGTTTCAAATGATCATTGTTCAGGATAAAGATCTTCTTACCTAAAACATTTGACTAGAAATGCTGAAATATGTTTACATTTGCCGCTATTTCCAGCTTTACAGGAGCATGAGATACTCCTGACAGACAAGGAGTTCTCAATATTCAAAGTACCCTTAAATTCATGAGTATCAGAATTGAGAGCAAAAGACTGTAAACACAATGCATACACTTGAATGGAATCATGATTTGCCTCCATTTGACCATCGGAAACCAGATGGCCGGCATTCAAAACATTTTCCCTTTCAACTATACATTTAGAATTCTCAGTTCCGCCCAGATAATTCATATATTCCAATATCCTCAACTTCATTTTGGAAACACTGAAATTGCCTATACATATTTAAATGCAGGTTCAATCGTTCGATCATGATAATTTATGTTCAATGATAAAAACTCACTCTCACAGTATAAATTTCAACTTCAGGTAGGTAGGTAGGTTTATATCTACTGTTATATCTATCTATCTACTGTTATAACAGAGATAAAATTGTCCTCAATCCAAACACAATATATCACAGAAGTCCAAAAAAAACACAAATTACAACGATAAACGTTCGAAAACTCAAAACGAAATGAACGTAAATACCATTACAACCAATGTAAACAAAGCAGCTAATCTCCCATGCTCTAGTACCGATATTAGCCGTTCCGGCGCTACGATCTTAATTTCGGACGCCTATAGCCTTTGAAGAAGTGATGTAAAGAATATTATCGTCCGTAAATCTGGTAGGTAAAACTTTACATAAACGGCACACTCTTAAAAATTCAAAAAATTTTGGTTACTTACTAATTTAGGGCTGAAAAAGACGAATCTGATATCAGAAAATCCGGGAAATCAACTATTTCCACATTTTCACCCTCGAAAATTTTCTAAGGAAATGTCAACATTGCGCCACCATGATGGATGTCGTTCAGTATTGCAGTCAGTGTTGCCAGCTGCTGGGCATAAAATGTCGCAAAAAATTACAAAAAAAACCGCTAGATGTCGCTAGCGAGCGAATTTTTGAAAATTTAGAGACTTTTTTTCGTGATTTAGAGACATTTTTGATCATCTCTCCTTATTTTCAGGCAGTTTATTTTATAACATCAGATAAAAAATCGTAGACATTTTTTTTTAATTCAGAATAAAGAATAGAATAAACGTTAGTTATAGCTATAACGATATAAAAAAAAAACATCATACAAAATGAATATGAATTCTCCTATAACATTTCATTAGGAACTATTGATTGTATGTAGATTTTTGTGTTTTACCTTTTTATTTTTACTCTTACTGGAAATGTATTATTGCATGTGTGCCATACGAATAAATAAATAAATTATGAACTATATGTAGGTACAGAGTGGTCCAAATTGGACACTTTTGATAGGAATTACCAATTTCTAAAGGAGTTAGAGAAAAACTAGCCTATATGCTACGAGGTCGATTTTCGTGAGAAAATGAATGCCGAAAACTGCACATTGATATCTTGACTTGTTCGAAAGACACAAGGTGTTTTTCAATTTTGTGCATTTCTGACCCAACCCCGTAACTTGTTTATTTTTGAATATTTCTTGTTTCTGTGAAAACATTCTTCAGGCATTTTTTTCAAAGGAATCCAATGGTGTTCCTAGTTTTTTATTAGAAAATATGGTTTTGAAACTATAACATAAACTTGTATTTTTTTTATGGACCACCCTATATTTTTTTACATATTCGTGTTTGAAATGAAATTCTCTTTTCAAATATATATAATAGTTGCTACTTCTCTTTGAAAACATTCATTTTGTGGCTGTTTTCGAATTATTTTAGATGAATTTTCAAAATCTGGGTTGCCATGCCCATGATATAAATAATAAAGTCGAGTGAAAAACATATCACTATATCATGTGGAACTATTTCACAAACAATGGCGGAGCTGGTTTTCTTCTAACACTTTTTGCACAAAATGCTCACTCTAAATCTCTGTAGCTTGGCCTATATGTTAGTATTTCAGCGATAATATTTTGACATTTCTCACATGAATCGTTATTTCCTTGACTTTCTGAAATGTGACCATATTACTGTTAGACATATTTTCTCGTGAAATAGTCATGTAGAATACCACTCGAGATGAAATTTAAGCAGTTAAAATTTCTCTCTTGTAACATTCAAGTTTGTTGCTTAGACAATTTCGCTCATGACAATTTTTCCAAAAAATTTGATACAAATGTCGTTCGCGAAATCGCCTAAGCAACAAACTTTCATATTACAATCGAGAAAGTTTGCCGGCAAAATTTCATCTCTAGTGGTATTATATATGACAATATCTCAAAATATTGTAGAAATCTCTGATTTCAAGTAAATAAAAGCAAAGTATGTAAAAATACAGGCAAATATATATATATATATATATATATATATATATATATATATATATATATATATATATACATATATATATATATATATATATATATATATATATATATATATATATATATATATATATATATATATATATAAATATATATATATATATATATATATATATATATATATGTATATATAAATATATATATATATATATAGACTATATATATATATATATATATATATATATATATATATATATATATATATATATATATATATATATATATATATATATATATATATATATATATAATTATATATATATATATCAAATCAATTTGTTCGTTTACAAGGGGTAGGTATTTGACTTTTATGGTCGGAACTTATTTCGAGAATTTCTAGAAGTTCAAGGCGCTTTCCTTTGTTACCTGAATGTAACAATTTGGTTTTGTTGAAATCCAGGAAGTGATTGAACTTTATACAATGTTCAGATAAGCCAGTGGTATTTTTGTTTTGTAAAATTAACTTTTTATGTTCTTCGACAATAATACTTATATTCCTTCCTGTCAATCAATCAATCATAAATGTATATTGAAAAAATTTTTTGGGGGGGTACATGTTTTTGCTAGCTAAATATTATCTATGGGCAGTTATGAGGTTCTGAAACCTTCTTCAGCCCTTTAAGTTACTTAAAAAATGATTTTACTTTCCTATCATTTTACATTACTATAAAAAGTCCTAATTCCCTGACACGGAGTGCGGCGTGGACCGACTTCCTAATTGCGTCCATTCGGTCTAATATTGGTCTAATGAGGGTTAGGCCAATATTAGAAGCATGGGAAACCACAAAACCGTGCTCTCGCAATGTACATGTTTTTCTTATTAATTTTATTTTTACAAAAATTTTCAATTTGAGACAATTACATATTGTCATTTCTTAATATTAAATAATTTTATAATATATCATGTTTTCAATTAAGTGCTCTCTTTATTATTTATTAATGAAACAATTGCATAATTCTTATAGTTAATATCTTATTTCTACACTACACTTGACACTCTACTCTGATTTTTCGTGATATTTCACTTAACGGATGGCTAGCGGTATGTCCTCTAGATAGTCGAGGACTTCGTCGGTTGGTTCTGGGATGGCCCGAAGAATTTTTGCAGGAGGGAACGGGAATTTTTTCCGAGGCTTTCTACAGAGTGTCCGACGACGTATACGCCAGGGTGCCAACAGCGTTGACCGGGCAGCCTGATTTGGACCGTTCAATGTGCGTGTGGCATATGCGCATTGAAGTTTTTCTAGATGTTCGAAAATCGGAGGGATATTAATTAAATTGTAAACTAGGTGAGATGGAAAACGTTTATGAATTTTGAAAATGCTTCGGCAGATGGCTCTTTCGCATGACTCTATATTTTTTTGTAAATGTTTTGGAAGTGTGCTATATAAAATTGATCTGTAAGCTATAACTGGGCGGATGAATGATTTATAAGTGTGAAGTAATGTTTGGGGGTTGCACCCCCTTATTTTTCCTTTAAGTGCATATAGGAGATTGGCTCTATTGCGAACTTTTTTAAGTGTGAGTTGAACATCGGTTTTCCAATTGTGAAATTGATTAAATGTGATTCCCAGATAGACGACTTCCTCCCGAAGTTGGAGGTTTTCACCCCACAAATTCAAATTGACGTCATCCACCGAGAAGTTAGTGTTCTGTGTGTAGTTAGGGTGGCGGAAAAGTATGGTTTGTGTTTTTTGAGGATTTGGCCTTATTCTCCATTTTCGTGCCCACGCACTGGTCCTATCAAGCTGTTCCTGCATCATGTGATTACACATCACCGCTGAGTCCCCGACGGTCCACGTGGCCGTGTCATCTGCAAAAAGAGAAATTTGTGTATTTAAATTGTTCGAAATTGGGAAATCATGAGTGATAATTAGATATAAAAGTGGCGCAAGTATGGATCCTTGCGGAAGTCCAGAATGGGGGGTAAATCGATCTGATAAGGATTTTTCAACTTTGATTTTAATAGCGCGGTTGGTTAAAAAAGATGAAATTAATTTTACTACGTAAATAGGTAATCCGATGTTCGAAAGCTTCCAGATAAGTCCGGCGTGCCAGACTTTATCGAATGCCCTCAAAATATCGAGAAATACTGCTAATACGCATTTCCTGTTATTAAAAGATTTTGATATATCAGTATGTAATTGGATGAGAGGATCTTGCGTAGAATGAGAATTTCGGAATCCGTGTTGATTTATAGGAATAATATTATTGTTTTCGGAAAATTCCCTAAGTCGTCGGCAATTAATTCTTTCGAATACTTTGCCTACAACATTAAGGAGGTATATAGGTCTATAATTGTCGGGATTTGTGGAATCTTTAAAGGGTTTGGGAATTAAAACCGTAGTCGCCTCTTTCCAGGGGCGCGGAAAATAGCATAACGTGAGGCAGCGGTTGTAGATTGCCGTAATTTGTTGAATCGCTTGTTGCGGTACTCTTCGAAGTATAGCTCTCGTTATACCATCCTCCCCGGGGGCGGTGTTTTTGCCCTCACGGATCGTGGCGACCACTTCGTTCTCAGAGATAGGCGTATTGAAAATATCGTCCCCGTTCAATTCGATCTCGATATTGACGTTTTTAATAAGGGTATAATTATTTTCTAAATTTCTGAATAATTCTGCGTCGAAACGTGGGTTTTGGGGAATTTGGAAAATATCTTCGAGGTGAGATTTAAAAATGTTTGCTTTTCCCATCGAATCGTTTACTATTTGACCGTTCGGAGAGGTCAGATGAGACTTATGTTGGCTTCGTTGCCCTGATAAAATTCTAAATTTTCGCCAGTATTCTTTTCCGTTGCGGTAGTCTAAATCTGATGTTACTTTGTCCCATTGATCTTCCTTGAATTTATTTATTTCCCTACGTATGATTGCCGAAAGTCGATTATATTCTGTTTTTATCGCGGCGTCTCGCGTTCTTTGAAATATTCTATATAAGCGGCGCTTTTGTTTTATTTGTTCTACAATGAACGGGGGTAGCGGAGGGCGATTTAAATTTATATTTTTGAGCGGAACTGCGCTATTATATGCGGTGTTTATCGTATGCGAGAGATGGTTAATTACCGTTTCGATTTGATCTGGAGTGTTTAGTTCCGGGTTCGCTTCCAAATTTTCTACTATATAACTGTCGAATTGCTCCCAATCGGTTTTATTGAAATCTCTGATTGTTATTATGTTTGGCAAAATAGATGGAGGATTTGCTAATGTCTAATCTATCAAAAGAGGAACGTGATCAGAAGTTATTGTTTCACCTATATAGCAAGGATTATCAAAATGTTGGAGAATGTCGGAAGTGACAATTATATGGTCATTAATGGACATACCGTTATGACTAAAGAAAGTAGGATTGTTATTATAGCAACGCCATAGTTGAAATTCAATTAAACTTTCCGATAATATACGGCCGTTTTGGTTAGTAGATATATCTCCGAATTGTATATATCTGGCGTTTAAATCTCCGAGTATTATCGAATTTGGTATTGAAGATACGTACTCTAAGAATTCATATTTTAGGATATCTCTCGGAGGCTGATAAAAACTGAAAATATTGATTTTTTTGTTGTTTAAATGGAGCGTCGCGGCTACGCATTCTACGTTTTGAAATTCGGGTGGAATGGCGAATGACGTCGATGCGTAATTTTGGTGAATTAACAAGGCTGTTCCCCGACAGCCCCCTAGCGCAGTGTTTTTTTGAAAAGTGTTATTTCTTGAGAATGAAATTGCGGTTTTGGATTTGGTTTCTGTGATGGAAAGGATTGAAATGTTATGTTTGATTAACAATTCTTTAAGGAGGGATCGTTTTCTTCGGATGCCTCCAGTGTTTACCGTGCCAACCGTGAAGCTCATTACTCTAATAATGACGCCATTAAAATAGAGACCATGCCTCCCACGAAGTTAATTACTGTTTTCCGCGAGAGGAATTGTTCATTAGCGAGGTTAATTGCTTGGGTGATTAATTACCATTTGTCGGGGAATATGTTCAGTAGTGTTTGCGTCATGAATCGCACTAGTGAGTTTACACGAGTAAAATTTTCGTGCGTGTCGTCATCGGACGATTCGACGGATTCGTTGAGCACTTTGATAGGCGCAACTTCTGACGATTTTGCGGGGGTAGCTCGCCTCGCGGGACACTTCATGTCCCACGCTGCGTGCTTCTCCTTGCAGTTAGGGCACATAGGGCTCTTCTGTTTCGTACATGTCGCGCTACGATGATTTTCGCCGCACGATGCAAAAATCACCGTAGCGCGACATGTACGAAACAGAAGAGCCCTATGTGCCCTAACTGCAAGGGGAAGCACGCAGCGTGGGACATGAAGTGTTTGGAATGATCGCATCAATGTTGCCTACTCGAATTGAATTGCTCAAATTTAGTTATACGACCTCAGTATTTCCGTCATGAGTTTTCATTGTAAGCAATATGATCTGAGTAGTCTCTATTCATGCTTTTCACCAGTTTATTTAAATGTAAATGCATCGTTGGAAACTCCCACAAGGTTATTTAATCATTTTCAATTTTCAAAAATAAGACATGTTTCATATGGCGAACAAGTATTTTCCAGTATTCTAAGTTACTTTTCAGTTATCTCCTACGAAGATAATTATGAATGAGTAACAAATTAAGAAGGACTATCACAATGCTTAAATCATTTTCATCGTTGTACGAATTTTTTTCAATATTCAAAATAACTACCACGTATTTCTATCCTTTCATTCATTAGGTACCTACTTAGATTATTATTAACTCAGCTTACTTTTATCATTTGCCAGATCTCAGAAATCAGTTTTACAGAAAATTGAGGAGTTGTTGGCTATCGAGCAACAAAAAGAAGCAGAAGAATAACTCACGAAGTTGAAAAGAAAAAGGAGAAGCAGTAGTATTGAGGGTAGTCCAAAAATATTCCAAGTAGAAGCAATGGTGCTCCAACCATTAGGAGAAGAAGAAAAAGGTTTGATGTGAAATTACACGAAATATGAGATGACAAGAACGATGATAATGCGTTTGAAAAATTATTTTTTGTATTGATATATGTGAAAATTTCTATTTTCCCTCATTAGTTGATCACGAAAAAGAAATTTTCAAATTTATTAACTAAATATGCTAAAATTTTCTCATCAATTCGACAATTGAAATGAAATATTCTCTGTCTCTTTCCAATCGCTGGAGCTCTTACCTTATCAGAAAAGAAAGAATGCCACTATTCTTGAGAAATATAGTATTTTTTCATATCCATTTGCCAATTGACGCAATTATTTGTTCAGTATATTTTCCCAGTTCTATATTTAGTCAAAAGAATTCCAAATGAAGGAAGCAATAAGTACCTATGCTTTTTTAGTATCAGACACCACATATATTATACAGTAGGTCCCTTCATTTCAGAACTAGACATAATTGTATTAAAAAGCTACCATAAAGTTAAAGCATCAAATAAAGCATTTTGGATAGATAACTGGATAGATCATTGAATTATTTCATTACAAATACAATCACTGCATTTTTTTCATGGGTTCATTAGTTGCGGCTACAGTGACTGAAGAAGAAGCACCTACAAAATTACCAGAAATAATGATGGAAAGGAGTATTGCACCGGAAGTAAAAAGAATAGATATTGCTGAAGTGCAAAAAATAATGGAAGAGATACAAGAAGCAGCAGAGAAGGATCTTGAAAAGGAACGCATTCCTGTTAGAGAAAAGACAGTTCCGTTAAGGAAAGATGTTCTGAGACAAGTCCAGGAGGATGAGATTCCCCAACGTCCCATTGAGGAATCAGACGTATTGAGAAAAACAAAAGTTAGCTTAATTTAATTTAGCTTCAGTTTCATAACTTTCAGAGAAAAATTTTTCGGTACATTATATATAGGTACTAACCATCGAGACTACCTAACATTTGATATAAAACATTGCAGGATTCTAAAAAGACACATTTTTTCCACATCATTCAACCAACTGAGCCAAAGCAAGTGGAAATATATCTATATGTATATAAATATATATAAATATATATATATATATATATATATATATATATATATATATATATATATATATATATATATATATATATATATATATATATATATATATATTAAATATATATTAAATGTATATTAAATTGCAATATTAAGATTAAAATATATAGTACAATATTGAATGATAATGATCAAGGAAAGGAAAACTTCAATGAATCAAGATAGATATTAGTACATAAGAACTCAATAAATGTGAATTTAAATGATTAAAATAGAATCACAATGATGACTAATGTAAATGTATGAATTATAAATATTCAAGAATAAATAATAAGTGAATGAATGGACAGAATAGTAAAATTTTTAGTACAAAATGTTCAGAATATTCTGTAGATGAGTTTAACTAGATATTTTCAGTCTAAAATATATGTTTTATTACAAATTTGTTAAAAAACTGATCAAATGTCATTTAATTATTTAAAATAATCAAATTGAAGTACTGAGATTGAAAAATTTTAAATTATCATAAAGAAGCTGTTATTATTGAAATAATCAATTTCCAAAATTATTGTATATTTAATTAAATTATATGATAGAGAAACATTCACAGTACCTGTTAGTATAATATTTTAAATATGAAAGAAATTATAAAAAGGATATAGGAAACTTTCTAGAATAAAGCCTTCAGGTAACTTGATATTGAAAAAAAAAGAAGGTTATATAAATATCTGGAGAGCATTTCAGAGTGCAGTTATTCATTTGCCTTCAAGAAATAACCATTGTTGGTTAGAAATCCATATTCATTTGTTTTTGTCATCCATATTGAAAAATTGAGATTATATTGATAGCTGAAAGTACAAAATTATAAAAATCAATGATATAAGTGGAATATAAAAGTAAATACCTAAATTCTGTGAAGAAATTGTTATAATAAGTGATAGTATTGTGAAATTTGGTGGTAAATTTCTAATACAATAGAAATCAGTGAGGAGTGAGGTCATAGAAGAATAAGAGAGAGAGAGAGAAGTCCCAGTATACCAGAATTCAACAATCAGTTACAGAAGGAGGTGAAAAGAAGAAGAAAGAACAATCGGACTTATTTGGAATATAAAATAACCATCAGTGAATTTGAAGAAACCGTGAGTTTTTATAACATTTTATTGGCCAATTTGACTATTTGATATTTGCAAATACAATAATATAAAAAGGGGATAAATATAAAGGTACCATATTAAGTTAGGAAGAGTTATTATTATTATTAGTGTGAACAATTGAATTGAATTTGTGTATGAATTATTTGTGTTAATAAAATTGTTAAATTACTAAATCTTTAATTAATTGAAGTTTTTGGAGTAAAGTAAAAGATTATAAGGAGAACCTTCCCTGAGAATATAGAGTCAAATAAAATCAAATTATATCAATACAAATATAAATTTAAATTTAAATTCATAATAAAATAAATAAATTATAGCAAACATAGGAATTCATAATAATTAGCTCACAACTGAGGGCTATAAAACATTGGAATTCATATTAATATATATATATATATATATATATATATATATATATATATATATATATATATATATATATATATATATATATATATATATATATATATATATATATATATATATATATATATATATATATATATATATATATATATATATATATATATATATATATATATATATATATATATATATATATATATATATATATATATATATATATATATAAAAAAATATATATATATATATATATATATATATATATATATATATATATATATATAATATATATATATATATATATATATACATGAAAAACTTGGTTCTCAGAATGAACCGCGTAAAAGATTTGAAAAATCTCGACGTTTCGGCTCCTTTTGCGAAGCCATCTTCAGGAGAATTAGATTATTATGTTGAGTCTTCAGAGTTGACAAGCAGCAGTACGGTTGGTGGAGTAGGCAGGTTGAGACCACGCAATCGTATTGTTTTCGATTCCTCCTAATTTGATTCGTGGAGTAGGCAGATTGAGGCCACGTATCTGAATTATTTCCCTTTTAATTCTCCTGAAGATGGCTTCGCAAAAGGAGCCGAAACGTCGAGATTTTTCAAATCTTTAACGCGGTTCATTCCGAGAACCAAGTTTTTCAAATACTCACGCCCGCGGAAATCTCTCTGAACTATATATATATATATACATATATATATATATATATATATATATATATATATATATATATATATATATATATATATATATATATATATATATATATATATATATATATATATATATATACAGTGCCGGATTAAGCCAGCGCGGGGCCTGTAGCAAATTCGGCCAAGAGGCCCTTGGTTTGCTTTAGGTTCTCAAGTATATGGTATTAAACACAGATTAGAGAATAAAATCGAAAATGTGTGTGCGTGACAACTCGGAGCGGCTATGTAGAAACACGTATATCTGTGTGCGTGTAATTATACCAGTTTTTGAAATAAATTTTTTTCATTACTTTTAAAAATCAAATTGGTTGGCTTTTTTTAAAACTTTGGTAATAAAATAGTTCAAACGTATATTATTTTAAATTCTCATCAGGTACAATCAAAGGTACATACGAACAATCAAATTCAAATTTATGTTCATGTAAGTAAATGACATCTATGATACTTGTGAAAGAGCTATTTGAACCAATGTGCCTACAGTCACAAGTATTGGTGTTACAATAATATGATGGAATGATGCAACTAAAATACAATGTTAGACACACAATGTGAATCAAACATACAACCTTATTCTACACTAGTTCTTAATATTGCCGTTTAGTTTTCAAATATCAAGAACTAGTTCCTAAAACAGTACCTACTCGAAGCTTATTCAAAGACCCGAACAACTCGAAAGACTCGAACTCAAAACAATTTTTCTCAAGAATGGCTCACATCTAGAGGGCTTTTCATAGATTTTTCGTTGTACCAAATATAAATGTACATCAAATTCTGATAGTTTGATAGTCAATAGAATCCTATTTCATTTGTTCGAGTTTTCCGACTAGCTCGATCTTGCGTGTAGTACAGTGCAAGTACTACAAACACATAACTTGGGCGGTCAGCGCTCAATTTTTAGAAATGTGGTACAACTTTGAAAGATTGTAGATTCTGACACCAACGTTTCTCGTGCTAGGTATTATACAACCTATACCTTTCGATTCAATGTGACGAAATCGAGTTTTAGATTTTCAGGTGGGAGTGCCTAAGCGCTTCGCGTTGTAGACATGCAAGATATTTTACGCTAATCTAAACTTATTTTATTTCACTGTCAGACAGGCGTTGGAGCGCGAGGCCCTCCAATTCGCGGGGCCCGTAGCATTTGCTACTCTTGCTACGTGGCTAATCCGGCACTGTATATATATATATATATATATATATATATATATATATATATATATATATATATATATATATATATATATATATATATATATATATATATATATATATATATATAATGAAGTGAACTAGGACATTTATTTGAAATTAATCAAACAAACCTCCTAGCGGAGCTGGTTATACGAGTTCACGAAACATCGAAATGCCTCCATATACCTTAGGATGGTGTATGTTAGAAACATTAAGTTGTTTATCACAATCAATGGAAATGATAGGACTATATGGCATATAAATATGGCGCCACCAGTCGGAAACAAATGAACCACATCCCACAGATAGAAGAAAACATTTCGGCAACGAGAACTCGTACGTCCTGACACCTTCGATGGATAGATGATACTGATGAGCCCCAAATAAGGGCGAAACAGACTGTCTATCATTTCCATTGATTGTGATAAACAACTTAATGTTTTTAACATACACCATCCTAAGGTATATGGAGGCATTTCGATGTTTCGTGAACTCGTATAACCAGCTCCGCTAGGAGGTTTGTTTGATTAGTTTCAAATAAATGTCCTAGTTCACTTCATTTTACACGAAGAATTCTGTTTTCTATATATATATATATATATATATATATATATATATATATATATACTAATTATATAATTCCTCTAGTCTATTGATGATTGAAAAATTTTCTTATCGCTATGTCCACGGTTTGTCACATAATTTGTGACTTTTTCAAATGTTTTGCAAATGCAAAATTATTCTTAAGTATCGTGTTTTCTTCTGAATTGCTATCAGTTGAAAGAAAATAAAGAGAATTACCTACCGGATTGAAAAATGCTGATGCGTGCAGTTGAAAGTACTTCTTTTAAAAAACTTATTTCAATTTCAGGCTGTGCAAATAGATAAATATCTCCGCATAAAATTCAAGAAACCAAAGAAATTCTCATATTTGGTGAGTATTTGGATCGAATCCAATAAGATTGGAGAGTCTATGTCGTAGTAGGTATTTGATTTCAGAATGTTATAAGCGTATATTGATGAAAGTTTATTTCTGTGTACCAAACAGTATGAAAAAAATGAAAATACAGCCTTCACTGTGGACTCTTAAGAAATTGAGAAAAACTACACAGGAAATTTATAGCCAAAATAACTTAAATTAATTTTCATGAATATCAAATCAAAATATGCATGTTCCCTCGGTGGCTCGAGGGAACATGCAGTATCATAATTGAGCTAGAGTCATGTTACAGGATGACCACGAATTGAAGGAAGACTTCCCTATCGACATTTATAATGATCGAATATTGGATGTCGATCTAATGAATGCGGTGATGCGTGAATTCGGCACTATTGAACCTCCTGAGATGGTTAGGGAGGAAGGAATTTCCATAGGCCGAAGTTCAGATGCCCATAGTCCAATTAAAAAATTGTCTCAGTTTCATACACCTCTTGACTCAAATGTAGAAAGTACTCCGGAATATCTGACGCTTTCGACACATAAATTCTCTACTATTGGTTTAACAGTACCGCAGTTGACACCATTCAGAGAAAATGCCAATGTCACAATGCCATTGAAACAATTATACGATGAAACCAGGTAAACAAAATTATTTTTTTTAAATCAAACTCAAAGTTTCAGTGACATGCAAAAGCTACAAAATATCATCAACACAAATAATATCTTACTCTTTAGCAATAACAGGGGTTATCTTGTAAACAGATGTTTTTGACTATAAAAAAGACACGTTAATTCTTCGTTAGTAAAATCATTTATTTCCATGAAAACGCCAGTTATTGTTGAAAAATCAAGAAAAATAGCAATAAACACCTAACAGACATAAATCTACTAAAAAATGGAATCAAGTATATACACACACAAAAATTATCGTGTCACGGCGTTAGAAGTTAAACTCCTCCAGAATAGCTCGACCGATTATCATGAAATTTTGTGTGCATATCGGTTAGGTCTGAGAATCGGACAAAATCTATTTTTCATCCCCCTGAGGATGGTATACCCCTCAATTTAAATTTTTTATCTTTCAGACAAAATTTTTTGTTGTATTCTTCTTATTTATTTATTTATTTTATTCTTACACAACTTATACAATTATTATCATTACCAACACAAATTCAGGCAATTAATTATAAGTAAACACAAGAAACAATCCATGAAAGAACTATACTATATATATATTATGATATATTATTCAAAAATACATACAACCCTCTACGATCAACCCCTATTTTCATTTGTTGATTATAAACTTTAATTCTTTTGGCAAGATTTTTATTTTGTCATGACTAAAAATTCCATCGCGATTTTTATTTTTTCAAATTTTATCCACAGATTCACAATAGGGTTGCAAGATGGCAATCGAAAATAACAATAGTCGGTCTGAGAAAAGGTCGTAATATATTTTTCATACCCCTAATTGACTAATTGATTAGGGAGGTCCACCCCAACCATTTTTATAATTTTTTTCGACAAAATTTTTTATTTTTATTTTTTTATAACTCTAAATTTTCACCCTTCTATCAACAACCTATATTTTTTAATAGCCATTTTAATAATTTAAACAACGTTTGCCGGGTTAGATAGATTGATAGATAGATATAATGGTAGATGGATTGTTGAATAGATAGATAGATAACTATCCAGATAGATAAATAGATAGTTAGATAGATAGAGATACATCGGCAGATAGATGAATAGATAGAAAGATATAAGATAAAAATAATTTATATGGCAGAACAACGTTTGCTGGGTCAGCTAGTATATATATATATATATATATATATATATATATATATATATATATATATATATATATATATATATATATATATATATATATATATATATATATATATATATATATATATATATATATATATATATATATATTTATATATATATATATATATATATATATATATAGATAGATATATATATATATATATATATATATATATATATATATATATATATATATATATATATATATATATATATATATATATATATATATATAAATATATATATATATATATATATATATATATATATAAAATGAAATGAACTAGGACATTTATTTGAAACTAATCAAACAAACCTCCTAGCGGAGCTGGCTATAAGAGTTCACGAAAAAAACGAAAAAAACAAACCTCCTAGCGCTAGGAGGTTTGTTTGATTAGTTTCAAATAAATGTCCTAGTTCATTTCATTTTATTGCCACGAACGTGTGTCGTTAACACGAAGAATTCTGTTTTCCATTCATTGCTACCTGTAAAAGGTATAAAAAAATTTGAGCGCTTGTTACTTGCGGCGGGTGAATGTTGAATTACATCAAAATGGATGTATCAACTGTACTCTTGCTTAGCGATTATAGTAACCACCTTCGGGTGTCAGGACGTAAGAGTTTCGTTGCCGAAATGTTTTCTTCTATTCTGGAAGATGTGGTTCAATTGTTTCCGACTGGTGGCGCTGTGTCATATTTATATGTCATGGAGTTACTAGAAGAAATATGTATGACCGTTTGAAATGTTGGTCTGGTTATCACTCCCGGTGGATGGATGATACTGATGAGCCCCGATAAGGGCGAAACAGTCTGTCTATCAATTTCCATCGATTGTGATAAACAAATTAACATTTCGAACAATTACCGTCTGGGGTAGATGTTGATATTTCGATGCTTCGTGAACTCTTATAGCCAGCTCCGCTAGGAGGTTTGTTTGATTAGTTTCAAATAAATGTCCTAGTTCATTTCATTTTATTGCCACGAACGTGTGTCGTTAACACGAAGAATTCTGTTTTCCATTCATTGCTACCTGTAAAAGGTATAAAAAAAATTTGAGCGCTTGTTACTTGCGGCGGGTGAATGTTGAATTACATCAGAATGGATGTATCAACTTTACTCTTCCTTAGCGATTATAGTAACCACCTTCGGGTGTCAGGACGTAAGAGTTTCGTTGCCGAAATGTTTTCTTCTATTCTGAAAGATGTGGTTCAATTGTTTCCGACTGGTGGCGCTGTGTCATATTTATATGTCATGGAGTTACTAGAAGAAATATGTATGACCGTTTGAAATGTTGGTCTGGTTATCACTCCCGGTGGATGGATGATACTGATGAGCCCCGATAAGGGCGAAACAGTCTGTCTATCAATTTCCATCGATTGTGATAAACAAATTAACATTTCGAACAATTACCGTCTGGGGTGAATGTTGATATTTCGATGCTTCGTGAACTCTTATAGCCAGCTCCGCTAGGAGGTTTGTTTGATTAGTTTCAAATAAATGCCCTAGTTCATTTCATTTTATTGCCACGAACGTGTGTCGTTAACACGAAGAATTCTGTTTTCCATATATATATATATATATATATATATATATATATATATATATATATATATATATATATATATATATATATATATATATATATATATATATATATATATATATATATATATATATATATATATATATATATATATATATATATATATATATATATATATATATATATATATATATATATATATATATATATATATATATAGATATATATATATATATATATATATATATATATATATATATATATATATATATATATATATATATATATATATATATTTTTTTTTTATTAACTCCAGGGACCTACAGTTTAACGCCGTTTCCGAACGGCCAATGGGCTTGACTCTAAGTCAATACTCAACAAATTAATTTTTGAACCACTAAGTTCCGGACATACACTACACTCAAAAGCAAGGTGGGACTCGAACCCACAATCCTGTGTTTACAAGCGATACACCTCACCGCTGGGCTAACGAGGCCTCCTTGACTAGACTAAATATATAAAAAAAAAATTTCGGGGTGTTCAAGAATGAATTATACGAAGTTGACAAAGCAGCTGATAAATTCATCAAAACTGACAAGTTTTATCAAAAATTTTTTTACTGCCACACCTGCTGTTCCCGTTAGTTGAAAGTATGCAAGAAATAATTAATTCGTCAAGGCGATGTTAAGCCTGAAAAATATTTTTCTGCTCATTTTGTACTACATGAAAGAATAATTTTATCAACAAATAAAACTTTTGACGAAAAACTTATGGAATTTTACACAGAGTCATATCCCCCCCCATCGCAAAAAGCTATCTATGCCACTGCTTCACTTCACTGATCATAATTTTTCATCGACTTATAAATTATTTCAAATATCTACCTTGGAATCTGCTAGAAAAAGAGCTGATATTATTTTTGCATTTAAAATTCATAACAACCTTATCGACTGTCCTGAATTACTTGGTTATTTTAACTTTCATTACCCCCCTAGAACTTTAAGGCATAATAATTATTATTTTGTTAACACTACATTTAGGGCTTTGCGATGGTAACAGTTTATGGTTTGAATTGTATAATTCTTCATTATATTCTCTACAAAAATTATCTAGAAGAATGCTAAAATTTGAATAAATAAGTAGTTTATCTTTTTTTTTATTGGGAATCACCTTTAATTGATTGTTGAAGAAAACATTTTTCTTTGGAATAATATTGTGTTATATAGTTAATTTTATTTAATTTAAGTGCTACATCTTTATTTAACTGTTTATATTTTATTGTATGGGGCTTGCCCCGTTGAAATTAGAATAAATAAATAAATGACAATCAAATTCTAATTTTGCGAAATATTTTCTAGATTCCGGATATACTTTTCGAATTAATTTAAAAATTTTACGTACACCTCCAAAAGGCAAGAAACTCAATATTACAGAGTCAATAGAAATATATAAATATAATAGAAATTACTCAGACAATCTTTTGAATTATCAAACAGGTTTAATAAATTCCCAGCTATTTGATGTTCTTTGAATAACCCTATTCGGATATTCGGTCATTCTCCTTATTTGTAGAGACAGATAGTTTCAAATGCGTAAAATCCCACCTTTAATGATGTTCCCTTATTGTTATACCTACCGGTAGACCCGAGGGTAGACCCGTCATGCTAAAAGCGGAAGCAGCGACTGCTTCATGCATATCAAAACTTAAAAACGCGAAACGAAATGAGTCGACTAGGTTTATCGTTTAATCAAATACGTTTCGTCCTTTCGCAACGGTTCGCCGCTGCATTGAAGAACTTTGTCAATTTTCAAACCAGTTGCGAACGAGAACCGTTTCGAAAAAACGGTTGCGTTTCGTTCTCTATACTAGGATCTAGGATATCCCGAAAACAATAACAAATTAACAATATAATACTTCTTCTTCATCTTCTCAGAATCTGCTCTTATAAAGGAGACTTTTTCATTTTCACAGAATAAAAAAAGAATAAGAAAAGTTTTATTCTGATTAAAACTGGAATGTGTTTTCCTAGATTTTCTCCAGAACTTTACATTCAATTTCTGTCCCTGCATAACGAACTGAACAAAAAAAAGAATTCTCAGTTAGTAAAATAGGCAGTAAATCAACAGATTTAGAAGGAAGACCATCAGAAAGTCATCAAGAAGAAATAGAAGGTAAAAGAAGAGAAGTCCAAGGTTATTACAGCATAACCGAGCCGTTTGTTCAAAAGCTGCAACTGTCTGAAGAGCAATCAGCGCGGAGAAAGATAATAATTCAAACAGTTAAACAGTGGGATGAAGCTCAAGGCGACTTGACTTTCGATCATCTCATACTAGTAGAAGATCCGAATCTAGATCGACATTCATCGGGTTGACAATTTAGAATCAAACTTATTTTATAATAAATTTCGTATATGAGAAAATATATTAAGAATAGGTAGACAACAAAAATCCTGGACAAACTAATTTTAATTATTTTAAAAAAAATGAGTTTTCATAAAATTTTGCAACATAAAGATAATAATAAAATGTTATACTGGACTTAAAGTTTAAAACATATAGAATATGCAGACGAAGGGTTGACTATTATTTACACGGACGAACTACTCGGTTGACAGGTATAAACAGGTATGTCAATACTAGTTACTTTCACTAATAGGATAATAGAAAAAAATTTACATCAGCATAAGCGCTGTTTTATTCTGAACACGATGATATAGGGTTGACTGCAAAAATCCCGGTCCTAATAGGGGTATACAAATTTTAAAGATTCAAATTTCAACGCGTGGGGAAACGAGTGACAGAGAGATCCGAGGTAAGTATACCGTGTAATAATAAAGGATCGAACATTGCAGTTGTTTCTGATGGGATCGTGAATATAAGAAAGTGCGCATGCTCGGTATGTAAACTATATGGAAAGTAGAGACAGTACGCGTTATTTTGGAGTAGCTCATGTCTTATGAAATTATATTGCATCGAAAACACGTGTTATTCTGTATCATTGTGATAAAAATCAGATATAGAATAGGGAATATTTATTAAATTTTTTTTTTCATTCATATTATTTTTGTACTTTTGCTGTTCTGTAATAAAATTTTTAAATATCAAACAAGATCTTTAGTCTATCTTTTTGTTATTTTTTTATTTGAATTTTCGGCAATCAACTTTGTTTACCTTTAACTTTTTTCAGAAAGAGCAAAAAATTTCAAAGTAATTGATATTATCATTAATTACGTTATCATATTTTGAGTTACAAAAACATTTCTACTTTAGATATATTATTATACTTATAAGTTAATATATATATATATATATATATATATATATATATATATATATATATACTCTGATAGAAGGATTTATTCGTATTAAAAAATATTTGTTAATATTTAAGAAATCATTTATTAGAGACCACTTTTTAGTATTAAACAAATATTTCTTAGTATTTAAAATGATTTATTTGTATTCAATAAATCTGATATATATTTATTAAATATTAACAAATCTTTTTAAATACTAAGAAATATTTATTAGGAACTAAAAAGAGGTCTCTAATAAATGATTTGTTAAATATTTTTAACTACAAACAAATCCTTCTATCAGTGTATATATATATATATATATATATATATATATATATATATATATATATATATATATATATATATATATATATATATATATATATATATATATATATATATATATAAAAAATAATAATATTTATATATATATATATATATATATATATATATATATATATATATATTTATTTATTTATTTGTTTAATTTATGTTATATTGTTTAATATCTTTGTATTATATTAAATATATTAGATTGTTATGTATGTAATTAATTAATTTCTTTGCAACATATTTTCAGTTGCTCCGAAATAACGCAAACTGAATTCAAATGTCAGTTGCTCAAAAATAACGTGTACTGTTTACAATATGGAGGGTAGCAGGGGTACCTCTACTTTCCATATAGTTCACATACCGAGCATGCGCACTTTCTTATATTCACGATCCCATCAGACACAACTGCAATGTTCGGTCCTTTATTATCACACGGTATACTTACCTCGGATCTCTTTGTCACTCGTTTCCCCACGCGTTGAAATTTAAATCTTTGAAATTTGTATACCCCTATTAGGACCGGGATTTTTGCAGTCAACCCTATATCATCGTGTTCAGAATAAAACAGCGCTTATGCTGATGTAAATTTTTTTCTATTATCATATTAGTGAAAGTAACTAATATTGACATACCTGTTCATAGCTGTCAACCGAGTAGTTCGTCCAGGTAAATAATAGTCAACCCTACGTCTGCACATTCTATATGTTTTATACTTTAAGTCCAGTATAACATTTTATTATTATCTTCATGTTGCAAAATTTTATGAAAAATCATTTTTTAAAAAGTAATTAAAATTGTTCTGTCCAGGATCTTTGTTGTCTACCCATTCTTAATATATTTTTTTATATACGAAATTTATTATAAAATAAGTTTGATTCTATTGTCAACCCGATGAATGTCGATTTAGATTCGGATCTTAGACTATACCAAAACCCCAGAATAAAGTAAACGCTGCAGTAACGTTTGGGGATTTGTTGGGTAAGTGTCAAAATATATGAATGGGTTTAAATACATTTATTGGTTAAACAACACATACGTATTCAATCTAATTATTGGGCTAACAAACTATGTTGAAAACTCATAATTGGCTTATTTATTATGGGAAATTAGTATTCCATATTATTATAAACTGTTTTGACTCTCAGCTGTATAAATATATTGAATACTACTTTTCTTTAGCATTTTCAAAATATAACGTTTCTTCGTTGGGCAGCAATTATCATCAAATATTTCCTCGTCAGTTAGTCGTGATATGTGAAAGACGAGTAAATAGGTTAGAAAAAATTCTACAGATTCAGTCACTCAAAAGCAGTTGTTTCAAAAATGTTTCATTTTATTTATTTTATTTAGCTTTGTCAAAAGATGGTTACGTGATATTATTCGCTGAGGAAAATTCTATTTCACTGAAACATGTTGGAAAGGGCAGATTACTACAATAGGCGAAAGGAAACGAATGAGATTTAACAAAAACCAGTTATTTTAAATCATTGCAGAGAAAGACAAATAATTTTGAATTTATTTACTTTTCATTTTACTAGTGTATCCTATAGAATTCTTAATAAAGCTTCAAAACTATAAAGTAGTTTTAATTAACTCAAATTATGGATTATTCTAACGCATTATGTGCAAAAAAATTTATAGCATCAGACAAATCCTGTACTTGTTTGTATTTCATTCATAAGGTTTCAAAAAAATAAAAGAATTATGAATTATACCATTCATTTTATTGCTATAAAATTAAAACATCGTTCAATTCAATAAATTATTTCTCCTTTAGTCCATCCTTACAACAATCTTATCTCGATTATTTCTGTTGTAATCTTCTCCGCTTCCCAAATCTCTAGATTTGCACTGAAAAGAATAATCCGTTGTGAATACCGAAAGATAAATATATTATACTAAGCGTTGTAGTCAAATAGGCGCCAATCACTACATTTATCAAATATTACCACTACAAAATAGTATGATTCAAACAATAATAAATACTGCAGCTTAACCCTCTCGGTCACAAATTAAAACTATTAGAGGGAAAATTCTGAAATTTACTGTAATGCAACTTATGATTTTTTGAAGAAGATTTTTTATTAAATTCAGATTTTCAGAATGCTCCGTTTGGGCACTATGACATGTCCCCAATTGAGGACATCATGAACTGATGGAGGAAAAAAAATTCAGAAATATTTTCAGATTATAAAATATCAATATGTTCCATTATTCATTTTATTAAATATATTTATATTATTTTTGCGCCCATTTTCGAAGTACTGAAGTGTATTAAATTTAACTTTCGCAGAATTAAAATAAAAGTGCTGTTATATTCACCTAGATGTTGCCTTTACCGCTATTTCACAATGTCCTCAAACTAGTACGCCAAACGTCGAGGCGATTTCTTTGTTTGGACTTAAGAAAAACATTAACGTGGAATGTTTATTCGCATAAATAAGTTGTGCAAAATGTAACCAAATGCAACCAAATGTCACAATGCTTTTTCAGAGAGCGCCTTATAATCGAAACTCATTTCAGCACAAAATTGGATCAGGTGACTGTCTTTAAAAACATCCTTTCTAGATAAGCTGCACTATTGGTCAATGAGCTGATCTTCTAGTTTCTCAGAGATATCTCAATTTTTTTAAATTTCTTTGATAGCAAAAGAATTTCTTACCTACCAATCTACTTCATTTGAAATCGGAAAATATTCACGAAAACTAACAGGCAGGTTTCGCATGTGTTCGCAAATTATGAGTTTCACTTCCTCAGGCATCGGTTCATCTCCTATTTTAAAAAGTTTTTCAAGGTAGGGAATGAACTGTAAGACGATTGTTCAGCGCGTTTAGCCAAATTTTTTATTTTTTTATGACACCTTCTGTTTTTTCCTTAACATGAAAAACATGCGACTGTAGTTTCTGTTCATTCAAGAAACTAAATATATCTGATAGGTATGCTAGTTGAAATAACTAAGGAAAATCATTAAAACGTCCTTCCAATTTCTTGTCACATATAAATAACCGCACTTCGTCACGGGGTTCGAAAAATCGAGTTAAAATTCTTCCTCGAGACAACCACCGCACTTCAGTATGTAAAAGAAGTTGAAAATGCTCACTGCCACTATTTGGGAATCACTGCTCTAGACGGTCAATATTATTGATCAATATGCATTATGCAATATTTCATTGGGCTATTTCATTGTGATCATTTGGATTTCAGTTAATGTTCTTTAAAAAACACTTTGCCAAATTCAAGTGACGATATGGATATGGAGGTGTAAAAAAATGAAAACTTAACAGAAAACATAGGTATTGTGGAAATTACTCTATTCATCCATTGGGCTATTTCATTGCGGTCATTTGGATATCACTAAATGTTCTTAAAACAAAAAATTTTTCAACTTCAAGTGACGATTGTGTGGAGGTGTAAAACATGAGAACACAATAGAAAACATGGGGTTTCAGTGGTATGCGTTCTCTCAATGGAAAACGTTAATAATTGAATAAGTGAAGTTAAGTCGTGGGACTTGTGGGTGGTGGTAAGTCTTGGGTTAGAGTTTTCAGGTTGCACAATAACGTCTAGCATGACCTAACGACTACTAAGTAGCCGGAATCACCATCTTTACGTGTCTTCCGAAACACGGAGCGGCGATTAAATTCGTTGGAGTGGCCCGGGAATCGAACCCGGTACCTTGCGGTTAGCATTCCACCACTCTACCGCTGAGCCATCGCCGCTGTAATATTTTAATTATAATGCTATAAGGTTTTGAATAAGCATTATATACTCGATTCAGAACTACCTATGAAAAATAAGGAGACGTTGAAACACTCCACGAATCAATAAGACAGTTTTTCAATACAGTTCGTGTGTTCAACTTTCATAGAATTTTTGGTGTTATGTTGCATGGTTTTCATTTCAATTTACTCGAATCATATATAAACTATCTTCATATACGAATACGATAGATTGATACATTATATTAATAAACTGTTATTAGCATAAATATTATCGTAACAAAGGTGAGTATCAATTAACATATTTTCATTTTCAATAACATCCAAAGGGCATAGGATATAATTCTATTTTTAGTATAAATTCACACAATTTATTAAACAACTTCTTAAAATAAAGACTCCTTCAAACTGTCGAAATGAGAAAACATTTAATATTATTAACATTATTTCGATGAACTAATGTGAATAAAATCGCTACAAAAACGAAATGTTCGAATTCAACAAAAATCTGTTGTGATTCAGGAGTATAGGTACTTCTGATTCTTCCGTTATCGAAATAAAAAACTAATTCATCTGAAAAGTTTATTTTTGTAATATACATATTCAGAAATACTGATGATGAGATAGATTCATTAAACATTATCAAAAACTTTATTAAATTCAGCGTAGTTGTGACAGATTTTCATAATTGATAAAGGAAGTGAGAGCGAAAGATAATCGGTAACTAGAGCTGAAATTTTCCAAAAAATATATACGACTCATTGCTGATAAGGTTAATGAAAGTTCAATAATTTTGGGATTTTCAAATATATACAAACAAAAATTAATATGAAAGTAAAAACAAATTTATGAAGAGTTCTCAAACTATCGATCGTTGATAGATGAAAAAGCCATACATAATAATTTATTTTCGTTAACTAAAACAAAACATTGGATCAAGTGAAAACTTCTGAAGAGTTTCATTATAAATATCTAAAAGATGAAACCAAAAGGGTTTCAATCAGAATAGGTCAATCTTCTTCTTTTGAGGTCTCTATGTTTTTGCATTAAGGAGTGGGTATTTCGTCCATTGAGAATTTCATTTTCTGCACTTGATGACTCTAATTCTTGGAGGGATGGATCAGACCCTTCAATAGTGTGGTGATGTAAATTATTTTGTAATATTTCTTTCTCAGAAGTCGAAAATCTAGGTCGTTTTCCTGAAATAAACAGTACAATTATATTCATATAGCACTTATATGTATGGGATTAATGAAGAATGTTAATTATTTGCTGGTGGCCCATTCACTATAAACAGGAGATAATGTGCAGTGTTGTTCATCCGAATTCATGAGACTGCATGGTACTTCAATATATGAGAGTTAAAAATGTAATAATCGTTTTCCTACAGCTATTGATAAATTGAGAATCAAATGGTACAATCTACATTCCTTCAGAAACGAAACAACAGTGACGCAATTTGATGTCATAAAATATTGCTTTGAAATATGAAAACCTAATAGTACTTTCCTAGATGTACAAAAAAAGCCTTGGTTATTTTAGCTTTCATGATTTTTGTTCTTTCAATGAATAAAAATTCACCAAAATATTTGAAAATCATGAGTTGTGATCAATATTATCTCCTAGAGTATTCAAATGCAACAATAAAATAAATGTCCACGTCCAAATATGAACATGATTTTCAGGGAAAGGAAAGTTGATTTCAATTTAACTAATGTTGTATTTCAGAAGTTAGCTATTCATTTTGAATGTATCTTTCTACATCATAGACAATTAGAGATATTAGGAAAATTCGGTTTTATCCGGATATATACCAGATTAATCAATTTTTCCTAGACGTTTATTTTTTTGACATCAAAAAGATCAACTCTGAACTAACATTCATTGCTTCAACATTCAAAATGGAAATTAATATTGGTCATTTTTCTTTCAAATTACATTAGATACAGAGTCAAATTTGGAAAATACCAAATATTTATTTAAATCCTCTTGGAATTAAGTAGAGTATACTATGTTTTTTGTAGTTATAATATAAATTAGTTATATTAGTTTTCCTTAATAAAGAAAACCAACTTTAAAATGTTATATTATTTAAAATTAAAAATGTTCATAAAATTTTCATTTCAAATTGCTGCTAAATTGACAATAATTTTTTTTAAATAAATATAAAGTTTTAAATTTATCCTTTAAACTCCTTTTTTAATTTTTTCTATAGGAAGTTTATTTGAGATTCAGCAGCTATTGTAACTTAAAATTAAATTTTAAAAATTTTAACGTTTTTAAAGTTATCTTTTCTTAATTCAGGAAAACATATATTACTAATTCATGTTATAATTACAAGAAATATAGTATGCTTCACTTAATATTCAAGAGATTAGAATAAATATTGGAAACTTTTTTATATTTAACTAATTTTGCTCTATAATGTAATTTAGGAGAAAAATGTATAATAATTTCCATTTTTAATGTTAAAGCAATCAGTTAATTGAAAGAAAATTATTTTCAGTTAAAGAATATGAGTTTTCAATTCGAATTGCATTTTTTTTTTCAAATTACCAATTATCCAGATATTCAGGAAAAACTATTCTCTTCAACCCTTTCGATAATTTTCTGTTATAAGCGCCCCCTATATTAGTGTTAACTTTTTATAATATTAATTATTAATCCTTAATATGTTTCTGAAGGAATTATCCAATAATCTATTTTTCGTGGGTCAAAACCCTTGATGACCGGGCGATTTATATCAATCAGAAATATTTACCTTCAGAACTAGCTACAGGAAAAGTATCAACGACTGGATATTCTCTTCTTTCGAAATTCTTCACTTCCTTATTTTCAGCACAACCTTCCAAAAGTTCATTATTTTTCATTGAAATAATTACGGCTGTATTTTTTCTCTCTATTGCTTCTGAAAAAAAACTGTTTTATTATTGTTATAAATTAATTTCAAAGAAAGTTTTACTACTTAATGTAATTTATTTCTTAATAGTTAATTTAATTTGTAATTAAAGGTTTAGCCATTCTAAAAAATATCAGTGATTTCGAATAAGTGAAATAATGAAATCGAAAAACAATCAACACAATTCTAAGTGAATCAACCAGATTTCAACTTACATCTAAATACAACTTGAAGAATGGAGTACTAAATAACTAGGTATCTATATGATAGAAGTTTTGGAAGCTATATTTTTTCTACTTATATAAAATTGAGTTAAGAACAAGTTCTTAACTCAATCTGCCCGATGATGGTCTAGTGACCGAAATTGCAATCGCAGTGTTATATTTTTTCCTTTCTTGCACGTGGGACAGGGAAAGTTGTATGCTAGAAAAGAAATGCAATTGAATTTCAACATATCTACTCTGAAAATTATAATTCACAATACCAATCTATTAAAATTCACTGGGAACTAATATTATAGATCAGAAGAAAGTGCTTGTGTGACGGTTTCATCAAACAGTTATACTCCAGATGGCCATAGATGATCTACAGGAGTAACAGATACATACAAATCATCACTCGTACAAGAAATTGAAATAAACTATCAAGTAGATGAAATAAATAAGAAAATAATATAAAGAATATTTTTGAAGAACCATCAACCATTGGAAAAGTGTAGTTTTAAATCAATTATTAGGAAATAATTATATCTGAAAGCGAACAACACATACGGTTGTGAGAAGAAAAAAGTAGTAGAATAAATTGATAATGCAAAGTAATTACACTGATCATATCACTGATACAATCAAACCCAGCCTTCTGAAAGCCTCCAATGTTCCAGCGAAAATGGTATCTGTACAGGGGCAATGAAACACATTCAATACGTATGTTTCTACGTAATATATGAATTGAAAGGGTTTCTGTGTTCGTTATTCTTTTCATTCAAGTAGTCGTTGTTCTGGCTATTCACATTTATTTTCCATTTGGAAGGACCAGGCATATAATTTACTGCTAATGGAATGATTGGAAGTTTTCAGTATCCAACGTGTGGTATCAAATTATTTTCCTTTAGTTAATAAAATGAATGTATATATATATATATATATATATATATATATATATATATATATATATATATATATATATATATATATATATATATATATATATATATATATATATATATATATATATATATATATATATATATATATATATATATATAAATATAAATATATATATATATATATATATATATATATATATATATATATATATATATATATATATATATATTTATATATGATCAATACGTTGGGAAATTCATTTGAAAAATTGATGATCAATCAATTCAACCCTAAAACAGAGCTAGTTTCATATGATTTGACCACATGGAATTCCAGTTTATCCTTCCAGGGAGAATGTTAGGATATTCAACGCCGGCGTCACACACGAACGAAACACTGTTTTGGTCTGCAACGAGCTCATCGGTAGAGTGTCGTCCATCGACCGAATAGGTCGACGACGTTGAAAAAAAAAGGAAACACACGTGTTTCATTCCTCCCTGAAGTATGTGTCAGGAAGGCGGGCAGCTTGAGTTTGGGATTAACTCCTTCAGCTAGATCAGAGGATACACTTGTATGTACCAGTACAAGTGCATTAAGGATAGGTGAGACGGGATATTTATGGAACATAGGAAGTGTGGGTAGGGTTCAGAGGATTAGTACTGGCCCAGCATTCGCCTTATAAGTTTGCAAGCAGTGACTTACATTACCATGAGGAAACCTCTGAGAAAAACTCATGGGCATGGCAGACCAGTCGGCCCCGGGGTTTGAACCCGAGACTTCCCAGATACTAGCCAATATACCTAACATACTCGACTAACTAGAAAGTTGAATTCATATAACCACCTAATAGTTTCTAAGAAAAGCACTAATGAGACACGAACAAATCATAGCGCCCTCTATCGGATACATAAAGGTATCTCACTCTAGGCCAAACAGAAAATAAATCCAAACATCGAAAACTCATGTCACTTCACACTCATTGGTGTATATATATATATATATATATATATATATATATATATATATATATATATATATATATATATATATATATATATATATATATATATATATATATATATATCTTCTCAAGTCTGGCAATCTTTCGGTCGATTTACACTTGTGGGGTAACAATGTGTTTCTCTTGTGGTCTATCTATTGTTTGCTCTGCTTGGAGAGTGCCATGCTGACTACGATAGTTGGTCTTCTGTGAATTAATATCTCTTGAGTTTTTTGTTATATCTATTCTATTCTCTTGCGCTCCATAGACCTCTAAGCGGCCTGGAGCTTTCCTATGATTACACTTTTCACTAACCAGGTTCGCATCGCATAGATACGGCCGTAATGTCTATCACATTGATAAGTGGTCAATTCCGGAATACATCCGTAAATTCTAACTTTCTTTCTGGCATATAATATCTGTACCTACATGTTTCCACATATAGCTAGTCGTGTATGTATGAATATTTATGGAAATTTATATATATAAATATATATATATATATATATATATATATATATATATATATATATATATATATATATATATATATATATATATATATATATATATAATTATTTATTCGAATTGTTGTTGCCTGTGAACTATTTCTAATCTCTTGAAAATTATTAGCAATAACAGGCTTGTTGAATCTTGAAAAACTCGATTTTATTAAAAAGTTGACGTTTCGCCACGACATTCGTGGCTTCATCAAAACTTTTTTTTTTTAAAAAGTTTTGATAAAGCCACGAATATCGTGGCGAAACGTCAACTTTTTAATAAAATCGAGTTTTTTAAGATTCAACGAGCCTGTTATTGCTAATAATTTTCAAGAGTTTATATATATATATATATATATATATATATATATATATATATATATATATATATATATATATATATATATTTGTTTCTACAAAAATTTACATGTAGAACTTTGAACTTGATATAACGAAATAATCCTAGAGGCACATCTAAAAGGTATTATTACGTGTTACAGATATCATTACCTTATTACAATAAATTATGTTGAATATTTCTTATATAGTTTGAATCATTTCATATTCGAGAATTTGAATAAGCATTTTGGAGGAATGTAAGAAGCCCATTGAAAACAAATGCTTCTTCAAAAATGTTGAATGGAGACGAGATGTCGAAATCTGATCCCATCATTGAAAAAGACTCAAAAAAATATGCCTGAACCTCAGTCATATTTTCAGCGACGCAATGATTGCCAATCATTGCGTCGCTGAAAATAATGAAAATTGTACATATTGACTTGATATTGATTGTTGAAAATAAAAAAATTTACATGCTGAGAATTTTTTTCAAATCTATAGTTGGCATCGCAGATTTTTCAAATTGTCTTCAGTTCCAGAAACTTGGAATAGTTTTAGTCGTTAAGCTATCCAGGATAAAAGATTTTCTTTTGTTTTTTTATATGCATCTTGTGTATATCAATTTTTGTTTCTTGATGATTGAACACTTCGAGATTAGTGTTCAATCATCGCAAAGTAATTAAAGCAATTAAACGTTCACATGAATACACTATAGTTTCCATATCGACGAAACTTAGTCACAAAGTTCGAAATTCCAATGCATATCAAAAAAGCTGCTCTATATGCGTTTTGTGTAATTTTTCATCAAGATATTCAACGATTGAATATATTTCTCCAAAATAAACAGAAGCAAAGAAATTTTTTAGAAAAAGTTATTTTTTGCACTATATATACTATATGGAGTAGAAAAATTTAACAGTGAATGTTGCTTTTTGCTTCTTCAATACATATTTCAAGCATATCTGAATATTTCTCATGAAAGATATATTTTTTAAATAAAAACATAAAAATGGTCAGATCAATAAATAAAAGTAGAAAAAAATTTTGTATTTCAGTAAAAAGTAAATATTCAACGTGTCATCTTCAACATCATTGTATTCTTTGATTCAGAGAAAGAGCAGCCACATACAAATATATATCATTATTCACTATTATTCAGCGATATTTATGGGCCGCAGCAAAGTGCCTGGACAGATGTTCCGGTCTCTTGTATCCTTTGTTACACTCAGTAGATTGAAATTTTCTCAAATTCTGACAGTCATATTTGGCATGTTTTCGTAATGATTGGAGTAAAGTGTACGATTTTCCACAATTTCCGCAGATAAACTGCTTTGTACCTGAAAGCAATGAAAATTCAATAAGTGACTACCATTAAACGTAATATTAAAAGGTAGGAAACCTGTTTTTGCACGTTACGTCGGATACCACGGAGTATAAACTATTTTCAAGATGAGAAGTTTAAACATTGAAACAGAAAACCTCCCTTCTTATTACGCGAACATCTTAGCTCATACATTAAACTTACTCAGTCACTGTAAGGTAAGATGTATCAACTTTAAAATATAAATATAACAATGAAAAATCTATATTATATCAAAAAACATTTTTTATATATTTTACTCTCCCGAGCATAAATTGTTCCTATTATTATATATAATGTAAAATATAATAAGATAATAAACTCATAGTGGAATATATATATATATATATATATATATATATATATATATATATATATATATATATATATAATATATATATATATATATAATCTCTTGATAATTATTAGCAATAACAGGCTTGTTGAATCTCAAAAAACTCGATTTTATTAAAAAGTTGACGTTTCGCCACGACATTCGTGACTTATCAAAACTTTTGAAAAAATTGAAATTTCTTTGACATTTATTGATTTGAAAAAATTTTAATAGAAAAAGACTACCATGTTTCACTAAAATTTTTCGGCTGTGGCCGTTCTTTGTTATTTATTACGTGCTATTCAGTCCAATATTAACATTCAAATCTGTTATTATTAGATGGTATACCACATCACGGTGAGGAGAACTGCTTGGGGAGCAAACCTCAGGTTGGCTAAAGTTGGACTCAAAGGTGCTGTACACGGTACAAGGGACTCAACCCTTATCGGAAGTGCACACCTTGCTGACCTCCCAACTGACGAAATTGCCAGGAAATTTAGTTTCAAGAAATTATTTCGAACGGAACTAAGTACCAAGAAGGAATGGAGCATAGAATCCATTCGAGCACTGGAGAAGAATACCATAATATGGTATACGGACGGGTCTAAAACTCCCGAAGGAACTGGAGCAGGAGTCGTTGGGCCTCGTACCAAATACTCAGAACCCATGGGCCAGTTCCCCAGTATTTTTCAAGCGGAAATTCACGCCATAGAAAGGTGCATTCAGTTCAACCTCGATAGGAAATATCGGAACAAGGAAATTGCGATCCTCTCCGATAGCCAAGCAGCCATCAAAGCGTTGAGCTCTTATAACATCAACTCAAAGATGGTTTGTGAATGCCTAGACAAACTAAACGATCTGGGCAGGAACAACAAAGTGATACTCCTCTGGGTGCCGGGGCACGCCGGAGTGAGAGGTAATGAACAAGCAGACACCCTGGCACGAAAGGGTGCGTCAACGCCACTGATCGGGCCAGAACCTTTCTGCGGACTTGGAAAATCTTACTTCCAAGAAGAACTCAATAAAGCTGAAGAAGCAATGAGAGCAACATACTGGCAAAGACTTCCAGGACTGAGGCAGGCCAAAGATCTTCTCGGAAAGTTCAACCGAGCAAGATCGAAGACACTGATCAACCTCAGCAAAACTAGTCTAAAGACAATAACAGGATTTCTTACGGGGCATTGCAGACTCAAAGAACACCTAAGGAAGCTAGGTTTAGAGGGGGACAGCACCTGCAGATTCTGCAAGGAACGTCCAGAAACACCCCACCATATACTAATGGAGTGCTATGCTGTGCACCTGAAAGACTTAACACACTGGGATCACACCAGCTGACTGTAGAAGAAATACCACGAATAGACCCCCTTAAAATCCTCAAATTCCTGAAGGTATTGAGGCTTGAGGGGCTGCTGTAAAACGAGAACACATCGAGAAGCAGAAGAAGATGGGGCACAATAGATCTAATAAGGTCGCAGCGCATCGGTCACCATCCGCACTCATCAATACCAATACCAATGGTAAGGGAAACCACAGAAACCTTTACCCTGTGGTGAGTAGATCAGTAGGTCAGTGTCTCGATTCGTTACTACATAGTAAACAAGAATGTTTAGTTATAGATATATTGTTGTAAACGGAACGTGCCTGGCCAAGGTCGCACATCAGCAGTTATTGTATAAACATTGCATATTAGACCCGATGGAAGATCGGAGAGATAGAAAGTAAAAAGTGAGACTGAGGTATAGACTCGTCACGCTGCCCGAGGGGTTAGCACTAAGCCTATATCCTATAATACTATACAAATAAATACTCAAAGTATAGTATGAACCTGTGTTTCATTTAACACCCAGGACCAGGCATTACATGGCGATCCTGCCATGAAAAACCCGAAACTGTTCATAAAAATAGAACAAAATTATACGTAGAATAAATTGTTTTAAAAATTGTCATTGTAATTATAACTACTTCCAGCACACCTCCAGGAAGGGATATGGTAATTAAACCATGCATAGGAAATTGAAAGGAAAATTTTAAATTATCATACATTTAAACGAGACAGAATTTTCTCGAGTAACCTCAATAAAATTCTTTTCAATTAGCCCGAGAGGTGTGGTGAGTAGATCAGTAGGTCAGTGTCTCGATTCGTTACTACATAGTAAACAAGAATGTTTAGTTATAGATATATTGTTGTAAACGGAACGTGCCTGGCCAAGGTCGCACATCAGCAGTTATTGTATAAACATTGCATATAAGACCCGATGGAAGATCGGAGAGATAGAAAGTAAAAAGTGAGACTGAGGTATAGACTCGTCACGCTGCCCGAGGGGTTAGCACTAAGCCTATATCCTATAATACTATACAAATAAATACTCAAAGTATAGTATGAACCTGTGTTTCATTTAACACCCAGGACCAGGCATTACAACCCACGTAATGTTCGAAATAGGTTCAAATTATTTTAATTTTGAAAAGTCAAAGAATAGGGTAGGTACTATTTATCTTTTTTTCAAAAATTTCTCATTGCGGCTGTGGCCGTCTTCAGTTATTAATTACGTGCTATTTAGTCCAATATCAACAGACAGGTCCGTTGATATTAGATGGGAAGGGAACCACAGAAACCTTCACCCACGTAATGTACAAAATAGGTTTAAAATATTTGATTGTTGTCTTTAAAAAGACATTACTTGTAATTTTGGAGATCACATGTTCTAAACTATACTTTCTTTTTAGAAAAATTGAAAAATTCTAGATGTTTAGATCTTGTTTAAGAAGATGAGTTATTATGGTAAGAGTTTGTTTATTGAATTATTTTGTTTTGATTTATGTTGTTTCTTAGAAAAATTAAAGAATTAAATCTGCGTATATTGAACTCCAATGTTTGATATCTGTTCTATCATTTACGAATTTCTCTGCGTTTTTGATCTTTTTCTATTTCTAAAATTTTTGTGCTATTAAAGTTGAAAGTATGATTCTCATTGTTTTTATGTTTTATTAGTGCTGTGGTTTGTGATCTGGTATATTTGTGTGCTTTTAGTCTGAATTCGAATGAATAAGTATATATATATATATATATATATATATATATATATATATATATATATACATATAAATATGTATATATATATATAAATATATATATATATATATATATATATATGGAATAAAGTATAAACTTTAAAATAAAAACACTTGGCTTATGTTTCACAATATAATATATATATATATATATATATATATATATATACATATATATATATATATATATATATATATATATATATATATATATATATATATATATATATATATATATATATATATATATATATATATATATATATATATATATATATAAATATATAAGTTCGTTGGTATTTTTTTTAAATCTACTTATTTCAAATTTGATGAATCATTCTATTCACAAATTCATGGCACAGCAATGGGTTCACCCATTTCTTCGACTATAGCCAACTTACAATGAGAAGAACTAGAAATATCTGTTATAAACAACTTAGAAAATAAACCAAAATTCTTCAAGAGATTTGTAGATGATTGTATAACATCAATAAAACCTGAGCATATTGAAGATTTGTTGAAGGCCTTCAATTCATACCATAACAGATTGCAATTTACAAAAGAAATAGAAGAAAACAACAAAATAAATTTCTTAGATATGACTTTAATTAGAAGAGTAGATGGTTCAATTATCACAGATTGGTACAACAAAAAGACTTGGTCGGAAAGATACCTTAATTACAATTCACTCGTACCTATGAAATATAAGAAAAGTGTTATGAATTCTCTCACAGATAGAGCAGTTAAACTATCCAACCCTGACTTAAGACCTAAAAATATAAGAAAAATTAAAGAAGTGTTAGACAAGAACGATTATCCAAAAAAATTTTACGAACCAATTATTAAAAAAAGAATACAACAAATTTATAACCAAAATAGCCAAAAAACAAAAAATGTCGATGTGGAGATAAAATACATGGGAATGGAATTCATAGCAGAAATATCTTACAAAATAAGTAACGTCCTGAAGAAGTACAATATAAAAATAGGCCACAAACCTAATAACATAACTGGCTCGTTGTATACAAAAATGAAACCGAAAATAGAACGACAAAACGAAACACATACGGTATATTCAATAGATTGTATTGAGTGTGATACGTGTTATATAGGTAACACAAAACAGTATTTGAACAGAAGATTATACGAACATGAATACTCTATACGAACAAACAAAAAAACAACTGCGCTGGCAAAACATGCAATTGAACAACTACATTCGTTTGATTTTAAAAATTCGAAAATTATTGGAAAAGAAAAACAACAACAAAAAAGAAAACTTCGGAAGAATATACCATAACATCATTCACCGAGAAAACTGAGAAAATACGAATTAAGAGAGAGAAGGAGTTAATCACGTGAGATAACCAGTATGACATCGACGACCTTGGTATGTAATACAAAGACTGTTAAATATTGAATTAATTGTGAAATTGTTTTGAAAATGACTAGAAGTCGAAACGCGTAAATAATTATAGTGTATTGCAGTGGTGGGGAAACTTTTTTTAAGACGGGCCATTTGTAATAACTAGACAATCGTAGCGGGCCAAAGAATAATGCTTAATCGTTAAAAAATTTATGTGTTCTATAAACATATACATATATTATTACATACACTTATTATTTTAATAGTAAAAAAGCAAAAGGTAAGAAAATTATAAGAACAAAATATAAAATTAATTTAGTGTAGTTCTTGATGTGAAGTATCACTTTATTTTCTGGCGTCGTTACTGGTTGATGGTGCATGAGAAAAAAATGAAATTGAGACTGTTTCATCAAAATTTCATCATAGTCCGGTTCCATTTGCGAAGCAGAAATTCTTAAAACTGATGAAAGGTGCTCATCTGTAATTCTGTTTCTTAAAGTTTTCCTAAGCTTCATTGTTGAAAAGATTTGTTCGCATATATAAGATGAGCCGAACATTTTCATTATCTTCATTGCATGAGTAATTAAATTTGAGAATTTATCTGGACTTAAATTACGCAAAATAGCGGCCGTTGGAAAAATTTAACCAAATTTTAATAGTTTAGTTCTGCCTCGGAAAACATTTCAAATACAAAATTTCGGCTCATTAGGTGTGATGCGATGCGCTGGAGATGCCAGTATGCGATTGCAGAAATTTACCTAAATGTTGATACTTTTGTACTGCAACGAAAAAAATTTAAAAAATGAAAAAAATTGTTGGCTGATGACACAGGTCGAGGCCATTTAGGCCTCATTTCAGCTCATCTGAGTCGATGTGAGCCGCTAAAGATGCCAACATATATGTAAGACATGAAAAACTTTTAGAGAATTCTGGCCTAGGAGATCTAAAACGGATAAAAAAAAACCTCTCCCGCGCCTGACTGCTTTCCTTCGATACACTGCAATAGTATGTATTTTATAGGATAAAATGAGACTAAAAAAAACCACAAAAATGATCACAAAAAGTAGTAGGGTTTCTCTTTACTAATAGCAAAAATATGCTCAGAAATATACTCGCCACAAATAGCGAGCAATTGAATAATGATATCCTAGCTGTTAATTATCTACTAAGATTTTTAGAAAATACATGAAAACGGCAATAATTTTCAAACTATCAACAATCGGCTATCTTATCACGAAAAATATAAAAGTTGACCATGGTCAATTTAATATATTACATAAGGTAAACAACTTCCCAAGGGAGCTGGTTATATGTATTCCGAGCTGCGAATTCTACATTCACAATCCAATGGGAATTATGATATTTTCTATAATGCACCGTTGGATTGTGGATGTAGAATTCGCAGCTCGAAATACATATAACCAGCTTCCTTGGGAAGTTGTTTGATATTTTTTTAAATTATTGAGGAAATTTCCTTGTTTGCCTTATGTAATATATTAAATTGACCATGGTCAACTTTTATAGTTTTCGTCATAAAATCGCCGCAGGTAGTTTTTATGCGGGTCGTCAAATTACGAAGTAAGAACGCGTTCAAACATTCTCACGACGACACTCTTAAACGGGCCGGATTAAACCTTTCCGCGGGCCGGACTTGGCCCGCGGGCTGTAGTTTCCCCATCACTGGTGTATTGTAATAAATAGTAAATGTTTATGCAAATAGTTATTAAATGTTGACATTATCCTAGTGAAATAAACCCTGTATATATATATATATATATATATATATATATATATATATATATATATATATATATATATATATATATATATATATATATATATATATATATTTATATATTTATATATATATATATATATATATATATATATATAAATATATAT